>PVLD010029766.1:0-17656 GCA_004027595.1 Dinomys branickii
AACTGTCTGACTAAATTTGCATGTCTGTATATGGGTCCATACATCTACAATTCGAAGATATCAATGGATAAAGCAACAACTACTGTTGAGACCATATCACCTTGTCTATAGATTAGTTGTGATTGTACTATTTTCTATGATAATGGGTGTCTGTTTGTCAATATGTTTTTGTACTTTTATGTTTCTAAAATTAAAAAAAGAAAAAAAAGATGTGCCATGTCCATGTACCAATTCCACACAAGGAATGCAAATATTATGTACTACAAACATGTACTAATAAAAAAGGAAACGTTAGATGTGATTTACTGATATCCAGGTTAATTACATTTTGACTCTGATTCATTTGTAGCTATTTTTGTCTGGGCCATCATTAGAGAGTTGCAAAGACCTTAGGCAAAATTGCCTTCCAAATTATCTTCCAAATTCTAAAATTAGTACCTATGGCTTGTTAATAATACCAGATAGCACTCACTTGTATAGTGAGTGCCTTTAGGCACAATTGTAAAACTTAAAGCATTTATCATCACAAAGTCCCTATGAAATAGATGTTATTAAAAGTTTTGTTTTACACATTGAGGACATGGAAGTAAGAGAGACCCATAGCTTGGATTTATGACAAATCAATGTCAATTCATGACAAATCAATCATTGACTGGGGTAGACCCACTTGTTAAAGTCAGTCATCATTACTGACTAAATTATGCAAATTTCCAATTTAAAAAGCTATTTCTAAAACAAAGGTAATAAATATGGAAATATTAATTTCTATATTTTACTACTTTTAAGGTAATTTATGTTTCCTGGGCATGATGAAAATACTATATAATAACCTATGCTAATGCAGTGGTGTGCTACTTACTGTGTATCTCCTTCCAATTTTGTGTTTAGTGACTTCACTTTAATACTTTAATTTGTTTGCTGTATTTACACCACAAAACATTGGCAATTGCTCCAAATTGCTTTCTTTCCTCAATCACTTATTAGACACTGACCAACATATCATTACATAAATCTCAAGGCTCAAGACATAAGCATTGAGCCTGAATAACCCAGGGAGACATGAAAATAAAATCTGCTTTAAAGTTATGGTTAAGAACTATAGTTTTGGCCAGATTTTAATCATGACTTGATGACTTATTTTCTCCTAAATAATGAAGGTAACACCTGAGCACTTTGAACTGCTACTCTGTTAGACACCAATAGAACAAAAGTTAAATTCAAGTTTAAAAAAACCATTTTATGACCCACAAGATGGACAGGACCCTGAAATTAATTAATATAATTAACCCTTTACATATAAAATAAATTTTAATGGCCAAATAATAATTGCACAATCTCTCTTAAATCATCTATTTTAGGAATACTTAGTAGCAAAAAGTTATGGTTCTGAACTGGAGTTCTGAGTAACAGAGTTTCTCAGTAAGTACAAAATACTATCTTCTTGCAAGAGAAGGAAGAGCCACTTCAAGTTGTAACTCTTATCAGTCTACTCATTGATTTAATTTATACTTTCTTTCTTCTTTGTGTGGTATATATGAGGGCAGGGAGATGAATTTAACTTCTGAGGGCTCACAACACGGGAAGAAACAGCCATGAAACAATTAATTACATATAATTCAGTAAAGAATGCAAATCTTTAGGGCAACAAAGAATTAAATTTTTATCTTGAAGAGACAAATAATATGCTAAGTGTTTATGTGGAGAATATAGGAAGATATGATTCATTCTGATGGGCTAAAATCAAATGCCTCTGTACATTGTTCCAGGAAAATTTACATGTGTAAGTTTGGATGGTACAAGATACTGCAGCAGAGTGTTGTGAGGGTCAGCTGTGTGTTTGTGTTTTTGATATTGTCATTCCTTTTTGTTAGTCTTGTTTTCCTAAGAAGAAGACTAAACTAAGCACAGTATATCCTTAAATAATCATTTAAGTATGTGTGGTTCATTATAAGTACTGTCAACTTGGTATTTAGGATAAACCTTGATTCAGATGTGGGTTTTGCCACTAATTATTTTGGGAAACTATTTTCCATCATTGAGTCATCTATGAAACTTGGGATATACAATAAATGTTCCATGAAGACAACCTTTGGAGTGCTCATGCCTTGTGCATCTCTTGGGAGAAAAATAGGAAAAATGAAGATTTGCATAGAAAGACACTTTTCCCTAGTAAGGTCCAGAAAATCAACTGCTCATGCTGAGAAGGAAGATGTTGCTGATCAGACTGCTTTTGCTGTTGGTGAACTATGCCAGTGAGTCTTTCCTAGATCTAGTTGCAATAGAGTGACTAAGGATTTGTGTGAACGGCACAAGTGCTGCTGAAAGGGAATCCCAGTGCTTCCACTGCCTAGTTCTTTGGGACCATGTGTTTCAATTGCAGAGAAGGACTATGGTGTGGGAAAGTCTCTCTAGATGCGTTGGGAAAACCTGTCTTTTCTCTTACTATCACTTTCTCATCTAAAGGCTTATTTCTTACTTAGTGCTATATTTTCTTAAAATTCCATATTTACTCTCACCCTCTTTTCCTGTCTAGCACACCTCTCCTAAGACTCACAGTGTGTTGCTGCTTCTGGATATCTGATTGTGCTTACACAAATCCCAAGAGGAATACATATTTGATAGCATAAAATATTACAGATTATTTTTGTGCTATTTCCCCATCTTTTCCTTCCACATGGAACTCTCATTGGTTTTAAAGAGTTACAACTATACCCTTGTTTTTCGTGTCTTTTATAAATATCTGAGAAAGACCTGTTTCAAGAAAGCATACCTTTAACATCTTTGGTGATGGAAATGCTTAGAGGTCAGAGGCAAGTGTGGCTGCATGTGTGCACCTCACGCTGTGAGGCGAGAGGGGCCTCGTGCCAATTCACGTGACTTTCAGAGCTAGTATTATTGTCTGTGACAAAGAAAGCCTTAAGGTTTTGATCAACTATTTGTCAGCAACAGCACACAAGATGTTAAAACTCATTTTAATTTGGGTGCATAGTTATGATGAGAGCAGTCAATGTGTTATGTCTTGACCTCAGATATTTATGCATCTCCTATGGTAAAGCTGAGAATTAAAAACACAAGGTGTCCACCTGATGTCCAAGTCTGCCCCAAACAGGGTGATTCTGAGAAGACTCCCAGTTGTGTGGAGTCCCACTAGCTTTACTTACCCCATTACTTTGTCTATACAGTGTCTGTAGTTTTGAGAGTAAAATTCTTATGGAGAGGAGGGAAACATTTTGGGAGTGTGTGTTCCATCAGTTAGATGCTGACAGGGGAGGAAGGAATCCAAAACAAAGATCAAAACAAAGGAAATAGAGACTAGAGTTCACAAAGTAAAATCTCAGGAGAATTGTATAGTTTTTCTTATTACAGAAGCAGTACACATGGTAGCAAGTTAGGAGATCAATACAACACATTTAAAAATTAAAACATATTTCAAGCAATAATAAACACAGTTATTTGTAATATATATGCTAGCAGATCTTTGTGTGTGTGTGTGTGTGTGTGTGTGTGTGTGTGTGTGTGTGTGTTTGCTAAATGAGATCACACTGTACTTGCTTTTTCAGCCAATAATCACTACCTTCTACGTTAGGATATTTTTAGTTGTCATCTCGTGAAACACACAGCTCAAATTCAGTTTCTCAGTGACAACAAAATATCCTCTATTGATGCTTCATTTAAACCTAGCACAGACTACAACAGGCTGACTGGAGAGACTTAGTTATCCAGGAGTGTGTCACATCTCTGTGGGCATTTGGCTGTTTCCTCACAGAGTGGTATAGACTGTTCCTCTCCCTCCCACATCTCTTCTAACGTGAAGTTTGACTTTTGATTTGAAGGTTTGGAAAGGGAGACTAGAAGTAGCTAAGAATTTTGTGATGATAAGTGATGACTGCTATGGGAAATGACATGCAAGGTCTGGAGACGTGGCTCAGTGGTAGAGCGCTTGCCTAGCACATGGGAAGCCCTGTGTTCAACCCCCACTATTGAAAAAAGAAAGCAAAGCAAAAAGCACATATGTGTAAGAGAACACACAATGAATGCCAAGAAACAGGGGAGAAAGGACATAGTGAAGGGACTCTGGTGGTTGGAGCTGAAAGATACTGTTATGATCATGTGGAAGGGATCTTTTCGGAGGTCCCAAGAAACGATTGGGAAAAAAGAAAATTTTAAGTATCCATTGTTCCTTTCAATAAACCACAAACATCAGCAATACACCTATCCCAGCTATCTTTGTATATACATATAAATTTTGTTTTTCACTTAAAAAAATAGCAAAACCAGATACATAAACAAAACAGCATAGAGAACAATAAAAATGATACAGAATTTCAAAACACGGTGATAGAATATTAACAATTGTTTTATTACATAATGTCATCTTTAAAATGGTTGCAATTTTGCGTGCTTGAATTTGGTAATAAAAGTGACTGATCTGAAAACAACAATATGCAGTATAACAACCATTGTTGAACTCCTACCATCTTATATGGTGAAGCTCTGCATCATTTCCAGTGTTGGGTTTTTTTTTTATTACTTGTTACTGTCTTTGATGGTTTGATCAGTCTTACATTCTTACATCTGGTGGAGTGAATAACTTTGTTGAAGATAACAGTATGTAATGTAGTAAGCATTTTAAATTCTTATCATTTTGTTTTGAGGTCATGTATTGTTTTTGTGTTATTTTGATTTTGTCTTCATTGTTGTTTCGTTAGTTTTCTTAATTTAAAAAAAGAAATCACTGGGAGATACCACTTGGGAAATAAGTTCCAGCATGAGCAAATGAAGATTAAGAATCGTTACAATTTGAGCATAAGTATGAATGTGATTTCAATTATATCCATAGACTGGTAACATTTGGATTACATCTGGAAAGATGTCCAAGACATACAACTATAAAGTAATGCATGCACATGGTTTAGAAAACCACATTGCTGAGGGGTAGATGTGTAAAGCAAAGAGTAAAATTTCCCTTTATCTAACTCATTGCCCTCCTTCTTTTACTGCTAATAGTTACTGCTTGCAATTGTTTATGGCAATTATTACTGTAATTTTAACAATATATAATTATGTATTTCTTATTTTTTTCAAATCTAGGAATTATTAATTGGCTTCTAGATATAAAAAGGTGAGGAACCTGGACCTTCAGTGGTTTTTTTCATCCTTCTGCATAACTCCTATTTTTATTACATTCATATTCATTTATATATTTTATTTTTAAAGAAAAGTCACTATTTTGTTAAAACTAGTAGTATGCGTTTATTTATTTATTTATTTATTTGGTTTTTTGAGACAAGGTCTTGCTACGCAGTTTAGGCAGAACTTGAACTCATTATGTAGCCCAGGCTGACTTTGAGCTCATGGCAATCCTGCCACCACCGCCCGAGTGCTGGGATCTTAGGTGTGTGCCTCCATGCCTGGCCTACATTCATATTTATAGTAATTACAGCTTCTTTTTTAAACGTACTTAAACGTACAAGCATCTTAAGCCATAACTTACTCTTCTATACCTAATCTATAGGTTAATTATAATAATTAAGAAACTACATGAAATATTTATAAAATTATCATTATATGAATATAAATTTCTCTAGAAATAAATGGCATGATTGAATCAACCTTTAAAGAAAATGTTATACTGAGACTAGAACATTTGGCACAAAACAAAATGGTCCCTGAACCCTGTCTAAAGAACTAATTTTCTGTAAATTACTTCTGTAAGTATTTTGGAGCCAAAGCAGCAAGCCCAAGCTTCTCGTATCACCTGTTTTCTTGTTGGATTTTGCTTAGTTGCTTCACGAGTAACTTTTTCTCATTGCTTGTAAGATTACTTAACTTACTGGATTCATATGTATCTTCAAGGGCTTGTTTTAGCCTCCATACTCAATTCAAATTCAGCTAGGAGCAGAAAGTTAGGTTCAGTATGCTTCCCTCATGACTTCCAAGCACTGTTCATTGTCTTTTGGACTCCGTGATGCTGATAGGAGTTTGCTGTCCCTCAACATTTGCCAATTCCAGCGGAGCATTCCTGTGGGGTGAAAGTTTTCAGGGTTTTCACTTCAGCGCAGCTCTGCCTTTTTCTTCCAAGCCATGATGAGGGCTCAGATTTTGTTTAAACTTGGAGTTGCTTTTCACGTCTCCTAACTCCCTCATCCAATAGCCCTCCCAGGTTTAATTCCTATGTCCTTTGAAAGGCAAAACTTACTGGACTCTTCTTATTTCATTTAACATTCAGAGAGAAAATCCCACCCACCTCAGCTCTACTAAAGAACTGTGTGCTAATCCTAGGCTCATGTCTAACCCAATTCAGAGTTATAATCACTGGGGGAACAGCCTCACTCACAATGGCCAGCCTTTACCTATGAAGTTTGGGATTCTGTCATCTTGGCTAGAAGTTCTCCACTTGTCAGAGGTCTTTTGTAGGGACTGGAATTCTTCAACCCTCCTAGTTTATCAATAACTTTTATTCTTATTTTCTATTGCTTTCCTGACTTGAATTTTAAAATTAATTTTTAAAAATCATTTCAAAGAGACCTTTGGAGACAGAGGGTAGCTGTGTGCACAAGTGTAAGACATTGTTCACTGTGAAGTGCAAATAGTATGGAGAGAGATACTAAGATGAACATATAGCTAAAACTTAACACTGGTTATTCCAGGTAGTAGGAAAATGCTTATTTGTGCTTACTAATTTTCTTACAATAACCACATTCTATTCTTGTAATTATGATGATATTTTGTGTATGTATATGTAGGTGTTTGTGACCATGTAGATGGTGGCTTTCTTGTATGCAGATAGAAAGCAAGGGGGAAACCTGAGCAGACAAAGGGTCTGAAACTGTCCTTCCCCTCACCTATCGTGCAGTGCAATGCAAAACATTTACATGCACACTAACCTTACCTGAGCTCTTCGGCACAATTGAATCAACAATTCAGAACATGTACTGAACACAGACTATGTGCAGTCTTAAGCAATGTGACCTAAGGGGCTTGCCCCAGCTGAGAGTAGAGGGCGCCCCGTCAAAGGCTGGCTGGGTGAGACCATCCAACAAGGGCCAGTGTGCTTTGTACTCGAAGGTCCCCAAGAGACTGGGTAAATCCTGGGCCTCCTTCCAGGTGTTCTAATGTCTGAAACTATAAATGTCATGTCACCCATTTAATCAGATTCTAAAAGGCCTTCTTGGCAGAAAAATATGGGAACTACTGTGGCAGATCAACTACAAAGACAAACCAGTTTATTGGTTCAGGCTTCAGAAGAAACGCTAGATGAAACTAAAATTTGCGGTAAGAAAAATGTGATAAATCTAGTATTACTTAAAAGCTTCTAAAGCAATAGCAAATAATGATAATAATAAGTTGCATACCTCTTCCACGTGCACAACTTCTGCCTTGTGACTTCAAAGAAAGCTCCTTGAGTCCGGGGGAGACGTGCGGCTCTGCGGAGGAGGTATTTATGGGGTTGTTTTGGCGTCTAGGATGCTCCTATTATAGTCACCATTTAAATCTCCAGATTCCCAGGACCATAGAAACAGAAGACGTGAAGCATTTTAAAAGAGGATTTGCTTTTTCCTATAATACAAATGAATTGTTGGCCTTAGTTTGGAACTCTTGTCATTAATTCTTTTCATAGTATGCTTCCCCCATAGACAGAACTGGAAAAGTCTTTTGGGAAGCTGTGGGTGGTAGCTACGTGGCTAATTTAATAAATGTTGCCAGACAAAGAATATCATGAGCTTACACAATAGAGTTCCACAGAATAAGTGAAATTTTATAACTTACTCTGGAACAGAGACGGTTATCCCTTCAGTTATTATTAAGACTAAAGATATGTAGCCATTCATTTGTGGAAGGGCTTGGCTTCCTTTACCCCCCTCTACCCACCGTCCTCCTTGCTCCAACCTTGCAATCACACAAAAGTCAGATGCAGCGCCAGGAGCTGTCAGCTCTCCGCAGTCACCTGCTTTGAGCATAGCATCCATGAAGCTAATCAAATTTTATTACAGACAAATATGCACGGAAACTTCCTTCCCTGTATTCTGTGTTGTCTAGGCTCTTTCCCTACACTAACATGTATCCAAGTAATCAGGAACAGTGTTACACCTTCAAAGAGCTTTGCAGCCTATTTTATAGGGAGAAAAAAATGTAATGCACTCTTTAAGATACGGCTGTCAGACATATCTATATACACATGCATTTGTTGAAAACATCAATTGTTTTCCTTTATAATTCTCTTTATTTAGCATTTCATTTTTTGGCTGTCTCATTCTTACATATGATGAAAGGGAACATTTTTTATAAAGTTATACTAACATACCTAAGAAATTACTGATAGTCCTTTAGTATCATCTGAAGCTCAGGCAGTGTTTGAATTTCTCTACTTATCTAAAAAATAGTCATTGCTTAAGCCAAAGTCTGAACATTACTTGGTTGGTACATATCTTAGTATCTTAATTTTTTTTGTTTCTCTCTCTTCTTCATGCCATTAATGTGTTGCAGATATACCAACTGCCCAGTAGTCTATCTTGCTGTAGTTTTATAACCTGCCTGATTTAGAGTAGAGGCGGCTACTCATAAGAAATCTTTTTAAGTGGAATAAAACCTAAACAAGGGTGCAAAGACTGAGTGACCTACCCAGGAAGATCTGAAACAAAACCCTTGTCTCTCATTTGTTACTTAGTTACTTTATACTAAACTTTCTTGACTGCTGCTGCTGCTGCTCTGTGTGTGTGTGTGTGTGTGTGTGTGTGTGTGTGTGTGTGTAGGTTAAGTATAGAAGAATGCTATAAATATATGTGGTTTCAAAAGTGAGCTTGCCTGTTTCATTTTGCAAATAATTTGTTACTAAACTTCCTATATGCTCCACAAGAACAGGTTAGGTCTATCTTATTCGCCGTAATATTCCTAGTTCTTGGCAGAGCCTGGCATAGCTTAATGCTCAAAGAACATTTGTTGAATGAATGTGTGAATAAACGAGTATGTATTGTGTTTCACCAAAGTGGTACACAGCCTTGGGTTGGAGTAACACCTCACCTTTTACAAATCTCCTGTGGATTGCCTCTCATTTGATCATGCAACAATCACGGGAGACAAATACTGTAATCCTCATTTAACAGACAGGGAAACAAGATGGAAAGCATTACTCCAGCATGTGTTAGGCATAAATAAAAGTGAGACTAAGTCCCAGGGTGTTTTCATTTCATCAGCTGTCTGACTCCTTACACAACTTCACCCACTCTGTCAGGGCACACATGCTCAGTACTTCACAACTTGCAAAGCCTCTTGGATCATTTGGTCTCTTCAGTAACCACTCAGAGTGTGAGCGATTGCTTCAACCTTATAGATGAAGACACTGGGCCCAAGTCAGGTGAGTAATAAGATTAAGAAACTAATTCAGCCACAGACTGTTTGACTTTTTAAAGCAGTTTGCCATATAACTGGTTCTACCCCCTCCTCTGTCTGTTTTCTGCCTTGCCACACTATGGAGATACAAATCCTTCATCCCTTGCCCCTGTAAGCATATTCATGTCCATGTGAGAAGGCGGACCATGTGTGGGCACAGTCATATATTAAACCTTCCTCCCATTTAATCACTGGAACCAAAAGTCTGCCAATCTGTCTTTGCCTTGTCACCTCCCTTGATATATGGAGAAGAAGCAGTTTTCTGTTTTCATGTATCTAATTCCCTCCTCCTAAGTAGATGAAGTGCAGTACATGCTGTAGACCACATTGGTATTTAACTGATCAGTGTTTTAAATGCTCTTTACAGCTAACAGGAATCAGGAAATGGATGAATTAGGGAATTGTGCTACTTGTCTGGCAGTTGGGCATCGAAGGTGAGTAGTTATTAGAGAGGCTGACACAAAATAACTTGTATTTTAAAAATCAAATAGAAAAAATATCTACCATTAGTAAATGGTTGGGGAACAGTAATCGATTAGATATTAATGGGATGATGCAAATCGGCTCCTTTGGAGAGTATAGCCATCACTTGTGTGTATTCTCACACACTGACATACACAGCCCCTTGTATTTTTCCTTACAAAAACACGAACTCTTCTGTAGCTATTTAAAGTATATTTTTCTCTAGATTAATTATGAAGACATTCTTTCTAAAGGAGTTGGGTACATAAACTTCTTCAATTGGATGTCAGAGTTAGGTCTCAGGGATGTGAGACTATAGGTTTTGAATATCCACCCCCACTGCACCTTTAGAAAATTATTTGGAAACATTTGGAAGGTTTGCATTGGAGGGAGGGAGAATTGGCGGGTGGGAGCATTTTTTATTATGCACATTCTTTTATGGGTTGTGGCCAGATATTTTCAGTGTGCTATTATCCTGGTTTTTATGGAGTTCTTGGACCCTGTGGATATAAACATCTGGGAATAAACTGCTCAATGTGAGCAAAGTTATATGCTGTTTTGCCTGAGAAGAAATACATTTGTGCTGCATTTAAAATATAATGAATTATCCACAAAGGACATAATAATTTAACAATTATGCTAACTATACATAAGCTAAATAAGATAAAAAATCCTAAAAGCTATTTTGTTGACTGAATTCAAATGTTTTATCTGCTTGCATACCATCAGATCACACAGACTCGCTTTTCATCAGTGGCTATGCTGATAATATAGAATGAAGGAAAAGATTCTGCCACTTATATACTCTCCGGGGTTAAACCGAGATGGGAAGTGAAATGAGATTTCATGACACTCATTTTTGGAAGGGATAAAATAAAAACTCTGTGATAAATTCCTCTTTTGAAAGTCTTTTTGATTCTATTCTTTCTTAGACTTTTACACTATAATTAAATAACTCCAAAATCTTCTTTTAGTACTCAGTCTTCTTCTTCTTTAGATTTACTTCCTTTTTCTTTCTCTGTATGGTTTCCTCCCATCTTTTCTCAAACTCCTATGGGAAGCTCTGACACATCTCAGCATATGGAATTGAAAACACCATTTCCTATGCCATTGCTGAAGCCACCTAGTCTACCACATATTCATAGGTTCCTGACCTTTTTAGGCTGTCTCATTTCTGTGCCCACTCTGATTTAAGTAATGACAGTGATCCTTTTACAGCTCTGCAGGTAGGATAATCCCTCTGACCACAGCTTTGCCAGAGAACAGTGTTCTTTGTGTTTGTACTTCGCCTGGCACAGATTTTCTGAGAGCCTATGAGGGCGGAGCTGGAAGAAAGATCTAACCCTAACTTTGGTGGCTGCAACAGAGAACTATCATCAAATAATGAATCCCTGGATAACAGAAGCTCAGATACTTATAGGAGAATTGAGGCTGGGTTACATTCAGCTTTGATTTTGTTCTTCCAGTTGAAACTGATCCAAGCAGAAGAAAGCAGGGAGTGATAGAATGAAGAGAAAAGGGGGAGAGAGGGGAGAGAAAAAGAGGACAAGCACACATGTGCATGCTCAGAACCCTAATAGGATTGGGTGGGAGCCATCGAATACCTGGTCCACTGCAACTGTAAAGTCTGCTTTCACCATCAGGAGGGGGGCCTGGCATCTGGAAGTGATTTTGTCCTGTGATTACCTTTGGACTGCAATGCTTGTTGCTTCTTTACTAACAAGCAAGCACAGACCAGAGCAAGCCTTTCATGCTAACAAGCAAACAGGTCGTCGGTCTGCAGATTTCAAAACCAGAGGCAGGAGGTGGCTGTGGAGTGGTTCAAAATTCTGCAGCTTCTGAGGGGGAAAGAAGAAGAGAGGCAAAGAAGTGGCTTTATCCTCCTTGTCCTCGTGAGCCCCTTTTCAAAGCACATGGAAAATCAACACTATCTCATAGATCATATGTCCATTCCCACATTTCTAAGTTTTTGAAGTGCGACTAACACTGTCTCAGGAAACTAGTAGAGCACTCAATTTTATTCAGTCCAAAATGTAACATAGGTCAGCAAAGCGTTTGTGAGCTTCCTTTCTTCTAAAACATCGGAGGTCACCCACCCCAGCGAGATTGGACGTCTTACTCTCATTCTCTATGTGGGCTCCCTTGGAACGGCCAAAAGTACCCAGGCAACCCTGCTGATTCAGGTTCATAAAACACTCATTCAAACTGTGTTCAAGGATTAAAGAGATAAAACGTGAAAGATCAAATTTGCTTCTATTTTTCCAAGGTTTTTTCCTTGCACACTCCCTTTATAACCTATTCTAATTTTAAGAAACTTTATTTTGATGGAAACCAACAGACAGCAACAGGTCTCCAAAAACTTTGTCTATAATTTGCACCCATTGGTGTCATAAAGAACTGTCCATGAATTTATATATATATATATATATATATATATATAAAATTTTATTCTGAAGAGAGTAGTAAAAAAAAAAAAAAGAACAGTAGCAAAACATGAATTTCTAGCCTTGACCAGTTTTTAAGAATCCTATGGGGACACAATCTAGGCTTTAAGAGTAAAAGAACTGTATTAGTTTAGAGAATAGTTATGGAGTAATAAAGAGAGGTACCAAGATATCTTTGTGTATAAACTGGTCCAGACACTGTGCTAGATCTCTATGTATGTTATCATTTTTATTTAATCCCAACCCAAACTCAGTGTTATAAATCTTATTATTACCTCTAGTTTTGAGATGAGAAAATGGAGCTGTGGGGAGGCTTCATCCTCAGAGTTACACAGCTTATGATAAAGGGCAGAACTAGCACTCAAACCCAGAGGACACAAGAGAATGGGGAGAAAATATGATGGATTTATATTCCATGCTCAATCTCTGATAAGCCACAATTGACTCACTTTACCCCAGGACTTGTCATCTTTAAGGTGCATGCCCGTGGTACCTAGGTGTAACTGCCTAAGTGTTAGGCTTTTGTAGAAAGATTGCTGCCAACAGACAATTAAATGTGTTTACAGGTTACTCAAAGGGCTAAGCCTGAGTCTTCACTGAGTGGTAGGACTACTACATCACCACTTGTGCTCCGTGTGGCCCCTGGATAGCAAGGCTGGATTGAAACTTCCAGGAATTCCCACCCTCTGGTACTGAAGCACTGTGGAGCCCCTTCCCAGCTGGTGTGTCATGGACCTACTGACTTGCTTCAGATAAGCAGAATAGGGCAAAGTCAGTAGGATATCACCACTGAGATTAAGATATAAAAACCCTGTTTTGCTCCAAACAATCTGAGCTGCCACACTGTGAACCGCTATATGGTGAGATCCAGATTGCAAGGAATGATGTGGGAGCAAACAGCCGTCAAAAACGTGAGGCCTGGCAGCAGCTGGGAGAGTCAGTTTGGAAGTAGGCTCTCCTTTGGTTGCGCTTACTAGTATCTGAGGCCCTGGCTGGCACCTGACTGCAGTCTTGTGACAGAGCTTATGCTCTGTCAAGTTGGTAAGTCCAAGATTTATGACAATCAGAACAAAGATAACTGTTTGGTTTTTTAAAACTATTCAGTCTTTTTTAAAAAAACAGCATAGCTAGCTAATGTGCTTCTACACAGGATGGAAAGAGCAGATTAAAAGCTGCCCTCTATGTTTAACCTTAGAGACAGCTGACTCTGGTTCAAGGAATTGAGTAAAATGGGACTTTTTCAACTCTTCAGTGGAGCCAGACTGTAGCTTCAGGAGTGGCCCACTCTCTCTTGACTTGGCTTTTGGTTTTTTCCTACTCTGCTTATTATATTGTGATTAATTATGTCCACTGACCCAGGGGAAAGTGATAATGAATTAAACTCAATAAGTTTCAAAAAGGAATCCAGATTTAGGCAGAGACATTAATTCAACAAATAGTGAGAAGAAAGAACAAGTGCTCATTCTGCCCTGGACTGTAATAGGCTGACACAATGCCTAGCTGCACACGTGTGAGCCCTCTCCAGAGAAGCCAGGCAACGCCAGCACTCCTTATGATGTAGGGCCACCTCAGCGCAGCATTCTGCCAATCAAAGAATAACTAGAACAGTGTAAAACATCTTTTTCAGTCTTGAGCTAACATCCAAATGAAGTGCCATTCTCAATGCAAAGCCAAACATCTTTAAAGTCTCATCCCCCAATGTCAGCCACACCCGGAGCTCTCTTCTCTGTAGGCAGCTCCTAAGTCCCTCTGCACTGCCAATTTAGGGTTCTTGGTTTTTTTTAGGGTTCTTTGAAACCCAGCTTTTCACCCTGCCACTCCTTCTCCATCTTTGCCATTCCCTTTCCGATGTGCACCATCCTGCCCAGTGTCATACCCAGGCAGGCTTGAGCCACAAGTGGCCTACAGATTGTTTTGGTTGGCTTCCACAAGAATCAAGAAATTTTGCACAGGGCCAGTTCTGTGGCTCAGTGGCAGAGCTAGGGCACTTGCCCAGTGAGCCCTGGCTTTGAGCCCCCCAGTGTTAAAAAATGGGGGTGAGGTGTTACAGAAATCCAAATTTGAGACTTGTTTTTAAAAATGATTATATTTGACCATGCTGGGTCCACATTGTGGCCGGGTAGCAGCTGGTTAGCCCGAGGTGCTTGTCCTCCTTTTATTTCATGGGCACCAACCCTCTGCTGCTTCTGCACAGCCTCTTTCACCCATCCCACCCCTGACCAGCCACTTCATACCCCTTCTTCTAGCTTCGCATCTTTCTCCCCATGCTCAGCCCAAGATGGGAAAGAGCATGCCAAGCAGAAAATGGCAGCATTTTTTGCACGGGGAAGAGTGGAAGCTCAGAGAGAAGAGAAAACACACAGGATAAAGATGTTTGTCATTGTTACGTACAACATTGCCATTTAGGTAAATGGCCTGAAGAAGAAGAATAGATCCTTGCTCTACGCCTGTTAAAATTATTAATGTGGGTTGTAGCAGTCTGGCTGAAGCCAAAAGCTGAAGGACATCTGGAGACTGCCGTGCCCAAGTCAGCACTGTAAGAGGACCACGCAGTGCTCTGGTGCTGTGGGAACCTGCAGTAAGCAGCCAAAGAGCATTTGCTCTGTGGAGTGTCAGGGCTCTGCTGTTTTCAGAAGGAAACCAGGAATGAGCTGATGGGTTTGCTCTGGCAACAAGATGCGGCGCTGACTTGGGAAAGGAAGACCAAGGTTTATTATGATTGGGTAAAACCCTTAATTGCCACTTTGGATGGAGCTTAGCTTTTAAATTCATATTCTGTAGCCAAAGAACCTCTCTATACAAAAGCACTGCAGCTAATTAGTGGCTAGGCATCTCATAAGAAATGGCTATTTGCTTTATTTTTAGTAAAGGCGTCCTGGAATTTTCCTGACTTCTGCTTACTTTCAGTACCCCTGCCTACCAGATGATGTTAAGAGGACTGAACGGGGCTCAGCTTTGCCCATTTCCTTTTGCCAGCGGGTTGTTTTTTCTCTTTGGGGGGAAGAGCGTGGCTCCTTCTTCTCTCCAGTCATCCTATCTGGAGGCCCCAGCACTGTGACAAGAGCTAAATTCCAGTATAGGTCCCTTGGTTCCACTCCAGAGGTGTTGAGCCACAGAGCTTTTCCTTCCAGTGAGATGCCAAGATAGAGGAGAGATGCACTTGTCCTTGCAAAGGGATGGAAAGATCTTGAGGTATATAGCTCCTCACTGGATATCTTCCCTCTGTCCCTCAAGATCCACTCCTCATGCCCATCCACCTTGCACTGAAGCCCATGAGGCTCACCTGTGTGGACTGCATCAAGCAGCTGAGTGGTGTTTTGGTTTTCCTTTTGGTTGGGCCAGTGCAATACACTGGTGGGAGACCGGAGAAGAGGGTGTTTATTTCCTGACTCCCACACCATGCTGTTGCAGCTCTTGCCAAGAGACTATCTTCAGATAGGTTGCTCCATACAAGTTCCAGGATCCATGTCACCCTCTCTTCCTTTTGAGTTGGAGCAGTAAGGAAGCTATGACCACCAGCCCTATACAGGTATCTGTAAATCCGACCCACATCCTTGTAAGTAGGTCATTATTAAACTCTCCTTCGATTATTCTCGCTTGACAATGTCACCTGTTTTCTGGATGGACTTTCCCTGATACAGCTATGCTACTGTAACCGGATCACCAACAGCAAAGCTGCCTCTTAGGAGCGGGTGGGAATCAACCAGGATCAGAACCTGGACAGCTGTGTGCCTAAAAGAACCACACTCTCTCGGCCAGGCCAGAGGAAAGGATGGACCCCACTGGCCATTTACCAAATTCCTTCCCTTCCGGCTGGCCTTCCCTTCCTTGAGCTTAATGAGAGCCACTGTTACAGTTGATACATTGTGTCAACTTGGGGATTCTAGAGGTTTGGTTGAGTGAGTCTGCAGGAAGCCAAGGTGCTTACTTTGTACACATGCTGAGCCTGTGGAAGAGGAGCGCATGGAGACTGTGTGAGAGCTACATGCCCCCTGGGTGGGGGTAGGTTGTTTACAAGGTAAGGGAGAAAAAGAGGCTGTTTGCAGCCATTCCTCCCTTTTTCTGGTTGTTTGCTGCCATGAAGTTTGCCCTCTGCCGTGTGCCACCGCCTCTGAGCCAGCCAAGTATGGACTGAAACCTCCACAAACTGTAAGCAAAATAAACCTTTCCTTCTTTCATTTCGGGTGTTGGGTATGTTGTCTCAGCAATGAGATAAAAGTAACCAAAATAACCACTCTAAGCCTAGACACCAAATCTTTTGATTTACAAGCAAATGCTTTTTCCGTGGCTTGAGCCTGACAGTTCATGCTGGCCCCGTGGATGACCTGAAGAGGTCATACCTACCCCAGAAGAAAGCCTTCGTACTAATCTCCACTCTTCTGCCTGCAAGCAGAGTTGAAAATGGCCTCTTGTAGTACCTTTTCCTTTTGTGGAAATCTCAACAAGTATCCCAAACGCTTCTCAGTAAATCTTCAAAGACAAAGTCACTGAATGCGGCCTGCTTCCAAGTGTGCCTTCTCCACCAGGAGGAGGGCTACAGACAGAGAGAGAGTGAAGCCACAGGCTTGCACAGGCCCTTCCCTCTTCTGTCCCATTCAATAACTTCACGTCTCTAGCGTAGATGCTGGCAAGCTGTGAGACAATGGCAAAAACGTGGATTCTCCAAGAACTAATATGTATGCTTTATTTATTTTTGAATGTAAGTTTGTTCTAGGCCTGAAGGGTTTGGAGTCCCTTGAGAGATTTTTATGCCAAAGGAGAATCCTCTTGAAGGTAATATGAGTAGATCAAACCCCACCTAAAAAGCAGCAACTTTTTCTTTGGCATTATGAAACCTTGTTGTAATTAAGAAATGGAGTTTCAATCAATGTCCCTCATTCTGACATTAAACAGTCATCATCATCCTGAGGCTGTGACACATGGGACCTTATGTTGGTTTCCTCCAAGGTTTAAAACACTCTACTCTTCCCTCTTTTTCTTTCATGTTACACAATCATTCCTGGAAAGAAGCACAGGACCACTGCTAACTTCTCTATCTCTCATTTTATTTTGTTTTTTCAGCACTGGGCATAGAACCAGGGATACCTAACCCCTGAACTGTATCTTAGCCCTTTTTATTTTGAGTAAGCTCTCATTAAATTCTAGACTGGCCTGGGACTAACATTATTCCTGTGATCCTCTTGCCTCAGCCTCCCATATAGCTAGGATTACAAGCCCATGCCTCTGGGCCTGGCTTAGATGTTGGTCTCTTGTGGTTGAGTAACTTATTCATATTTTTCTCTGGGCAAGAAACCTCCTCTCTTTAGGCATTCTGCTTCAGGGCTTTTTTTCCATTCACACTCTGACTACTGATAACCTCT
>PVLD010029767.1:0-17653 GCA_004027595.1 Dinomys branickii
CAAAGAGACACAAAGTAGTACAATAACAGTATGATCAGAATTGAATTATAGACAAAGCAACAGAAAACCAACAGTAGTTGCTGCATTGCATATTGATATCTTCAAAGTGTATGCTCAGGATAACACATACAGACATACAAGATTGATCAAACAACCAGTCATCAACGATTCCTTAGCATTAAGTGACATAATACAATAGTAGAACCATGTTAGCCCTCCTGCACATATGTATCTACATACATACGTACATACATTTCTTTTCTCCTTTCCCTCATCCCATCTGTTCTTTGATTTTCAACAGATTTCCTTCATGTCTCTTAGTTTATATTCCCACCCTCAGGTTCTTACACCAGTGACACAATACGTTGCCTGCTCATGTACCACTGATTCATTTCACTTATGAGTATGGTTTCCAATTTTAACCATTTGCCTACAAAGTCCCCCAAACTGTCTTTCTTTATAGCTGAATAATATTCCATTATATAAATATGCCACAGTTTTTTAAAATCAGTCTTCTGTGGATGGACACTTGGGTTGCTTCCACATTTTAGCTATTACAAATTGCGCTGCTATAAACATGGGTGCACACATATCAGAGTGATATGATGTTTTCAGATCTTCTGGGAAAATACCCAGAAGGGGAATAGCTGGTTTGAAAGGAACCTCTAGACCTAGTTTGCTCAGAAATTTCCAAACAGCTCTCCACAGTGGTTGCACCAGTCTGCATTCCCACCAGCAGAGTAATAGAGTCCCTATTTCTCCACAGCCTTGCCAGCATTTGTTATTGGATGAATTTTTCATACTGGCCAGTCTTACTGGGGTGAGATGAAATCTCAATGTTGTTTTTTATTTGCATTTCTCGAATGATTAATGATGTGGAACACTTTCTCATATATTTATTTGTCATTTGTATTTCTTTATCTGAGAAGTGGGTATTCATCTCAGATGCCCATTTCTGGATTGGGTCTTTGAATTTGGACAGTTACATGTTTTTTAATTCTTTGTATGTTCTAGATAGAAGACCTTTGTCTGAGGGACAGCCACCTAGGATTTTTTCCCAATTTATGGGTTTTATTTTTACTTTGCTGGTGATTTCTCTAGATGTACAAAAACTTTTCAGTCGGATGAGGTCCCAATTATTGATTCTTTGAAGTGTTTCCCTTGCAGTTTCATTTTTGTTCATGAACTCTCTGCCTACTCCTATGTCTTCAAGATTTTTACCTACTTTCTCTTCCAATAGATTTAGAGTTTCGTTTTAATGTTGAGAACTGTGATCCATTTTGACCTGAGTTTGGTGCATGGTGATAGACTGGGGTCTATTTTCAGTTTTCGGCAAGAGGCAAGCCAGTTTTTCCACCACCATTTATTAAACAAGCTTTTTTTTTTCCAGTGAGTTTGGTTGACCCCTTTGTCAAATATTAGGTAGCTGAGTGGGTTTTTCGTTATGGCTGCAACTTCCAGTCTATTCCATTGATCCTCAGGTCTGTTTTTTAGCCAGTACAAGGTTGATTTTATTACAGTAGCTTTGTAGTACAATTTTAGGTCAGGGATTGTGATTCCACCTGACTTGTCCTTATTGCCCAGGATTGCTTGTGATATTCTGGGTCTTTTCTGCTTCCAGATGAATTTGAGGCATATTTTCTCTAGATCTGTGAGGTATGCTAACGGTAGTTTAATTGGAATTGCATTGAATCTGTACAACAGTTTTGGTAGTATGGCCATTTTCACAATGTTAGTTCTTCTGAACCATGAGTAGGGTATGTTTTTCCATGTATTGAAATCCTCTTCGATCTCCTTTTTCGTATTGTAGTTTTCACTGAATAAATCTTTCACATTCTTTGTTAGATTGATTCATAAGTATTTCAATTTCTTGGTTGCTATTGTAAACTGTATGGTTTCCTCAAATTCTCTTTCAGTCTGTTGTTCATGTATAGGAATGCTATTGATTTTTGGGGGTTGACTTGTATCCACCTACGCTGCTGAATTTGTCAATTAATTCCCGGAGTTTTCTTGTGGAGTTTTTGGGGTCCTCCATGTATAGTATCATGTCATCAGCAAAGAGTGATAGCTTGACTTCTTCCTTTGCTATCCTTATTCCTTTTATTTCTCTCTCTTGTCTGATTGCTCTGGCTAATGCTTCCAGAACTATGTTGAATAGGAATGGTGACAATGGACATCCTTGTATTGTTCCTAACTTTAAAGTGAAAGTTTTCAGTTTATATCCATTTAGTATGATGTTGGCTGTTGGTTTGTCATAGATTCCTTTGATCAGATTGAGGTAGAGGCCATCTATTCCTATTTTTTCTAAGGTTTTTAACATGAATGCATGTTAGATGTTTTTGAGAGCCTTTTGTGCATCTATTGAGATGATCATGTGGTTTTTGTCTTTCACTGTATTAGTATGATGTATTATGTTTATTGATTTGCAAATATTGAACCATCCCTGCATTCCTGGGATGAATCCTACCTGGTCGTGGTGTATAATTTTCCTTATGATTCGCTGTAATCTATTTGCAAGTATTTTGTTGAGTATCTTTGCATCTATGTTCATTAGAGAGATTCGTCTATAGTTTTCTTTCTTGGTTGGGTCCCTCTCTGGTTTTGGTATCAGTATAATACTTGCCTCCGGAAATGTGTTAGGGAGACTTCCTTCCTTTTCCATTTCATTGAAGAGTTTGAGGTGTGTTGGCATTAGATCTTCTTTGAATGTTTTATAGAATTCTGCTGTGAATCCATCAGGGCCTGGGATTTTCTTTGTTGGTAAGTTTTTAATGATGTTTTTAATCTCATTAATTGAAATTGGGTTGTTCAGGATTTTATGTCTTCCTGATTCAATTTTGGTAATTTGTACCTTGCTAGAAATCTGTGCATTTCTTCTGTATTTTCTATCCTATGGGAGTAAAGATTTTCAAAGTAGGTATTAATGATCTTTTGGATTTCTGTGGGATCTGTAGTGACTTCATCTTTTTCATTCCTTATTGCATGAAATTGAGACCTTTCCCATCTTTTTGTGATAAGGTTGGCTAGGGGTTTATCAATTTTTTTTATTCTTTAGAAGAACCAACTCTTTGAGTCACTAATTTTTTGTAGAGTTTTCTTCATCTCAATTGCATTAATTTCTGCCCTGAGTTTTATAATCTCCTCCCTTCTTTGGGCTCTTGGTTTGGCTTGTTGGTCTTTTTCTAAGAGTTTGCGGTGTAGCATTAGGCTATTTATTTGCTCTCTTTCTCTTTTATTTGTATATGAGTTCATTGCTACAAATTTCCCTCTGAGGACTACTTTCATTGCATCCCACAGATTCTGGTAGGTTTTACTTGCATTTTCATTTACCTGTAGGTATTTTTTAATTTCTTCTTTAACTTCTTCTGTGACCCATTGGTTATTCAGTAGGTTGTTGTCTAATTTCCAAGTGTTTATGCGGTTTTTGGAGTTCTCTTTGTCATTAATTTCCAATTGCATTGCACTGTTGTGTGATAATATGCATGGGATAATTTCATTTCTTTTGCATTTAGGTAGATATGCTCTATGGGCCTGAATGTGGTCTATTTTATAGAAAGACCCATGTGTAGCTGAAAAAAATGTGTATTCTGATGTTGTGGGGTGGAACACTCTGTATACATCCTCTAAGTCCATTTGTTCACACTTTTGGTTCAGGTCTGTTATTCCTTTGCTGAGTTTCTGTCCAGTTGACCTGTCTCTTTGTGTCAGAGGGGAGTTTAGGTCTCCTATTACAATAGTGTTATTAGTTATTTGATTTTTCACGTCTGTTAAGATTTGACTTGTAAAGTTAGGTGCTCCATTGTTTGGCGCATAAATGTTTAGGATTGTTACCTCTTCCTCTTGCAGCTTTCCCCTAGCTAGTATGTATTGGCCTTCTTTATCTCTTTTGATTGTTTTTGCTTTGAAGTTTACATTGTCTGCAAACATAATAGCTACCACTGCTTTTTTCTGGGGACCTGTTGCATAGAGCATTGTTTTCCAACCTTTAATTTTCAACCTCTGGATTTCCTTTTGAGTAAAATATGTTTCCTGTAAGCAGCATAGCGTTGGATTGTGTTCCTCAATCCACTTGTCCAATCTTTTCATTTTTACTTTTGAATTGAGGCCATTTACATTAGTGGTTATAATGGTTATATGTTGGCCTATTCTAGTCATGTTATTTACTTGTTGCTGTTTTCCTTCTTTTGCTGTCTGTTTACTTACTTGTTCTGTTTAGGGGGTTATTTCTGTCATTATTCTTGTGATTGTGGTCTCTTTTTTCTCTGTCTAGAATATCTTTTAGTGCTTTTTGCAATGCTGCTTTGGCACTCATGAAGTTCTTCAGTTGTTCTTTGTCATGGAAATATTTTATTTCTCCATTGAATTTGAAGGATTGTTTTGCAGGATACATCAGTCTGGGTTGGAAGTTGTTTCGTCTCAGAATCTGTAACATCTCGCTCCAAGCTCTTCTTGATTTCATGGTTTCCATTGAGAAGCCTGCTGTTATTCTGATGGGCTTTCCTTTACAGTTGATCTGTTTCTTTTCTCTAGCAGCTTTTAATATTGTGTTCTTTTGCTGGATATCTGGGATCTTGACTATTATATATCTGTGTGTGGTTTTCCTTCGGTTATGGGTCGTTGGGGTTCTATATGCCTCGATTAACTGTACTTCAGTATCTTTTACCTTGTTTGGGGAATTTTCTCTATTATTTCAGCAAATATTCTTTTTATATCATTTGAGTTGTCTCCTGCTGTTTCACTGACTCCTATTACTCGAATATTATTTAGTTTTGCCTCATCTTGCATCTGTTGGATTCATTTTTCTTGAGTCTTCGATGATTTTATGAGATCATTCCTTTCACCGTCATAAGCTGCCATGCTTTCTTCAAGGTCTGAAATTCTATCTTCGGTTTCATTTAAATGGTTTTGCAAGCTTTCAATGGAATTTTTCAATTCCTTGAAATCTCTTTGGCCCTGTTTCATTCTCAGTAATTCATTCCTAAATTGTTCTTGTAACGTTTCCGTTTGTTTCCTATTTTCTTCTCATCTTTTATCTATTTCTTCTCTATGTGTTTGGAACATTTCTTCCATTATAGTGTTCAGTTCATTTTTTGTCAGAGAGATCATTGCAGGTATGTGGCTTATGTGCTATAAGCTCTTCTATGGCCTGGTGGAGTTCTTTCTTTATTTCGGATGCAATCGTTTCAGAACTTGCAGGTATGTGGCCTCCTAGTTCCCCTGTATCCTCGCATCCAAGACTTGTTGTGGGTGGGGTTGAGTTCTGAGACTGCATTTTGTTCTTCTGTCTTCCCATTTTTGGGTATCAGATTTAAATTATTGAGCAATAAATTACCCTGACAGTTCACCAGGCAAAGGTCTGTTGCAAAGGCTGCTCCAATGACTCCTTCTCTTCCGGAGAATGTCCCTTAAGGTTTCTGCTGAGAGTTCCACTGAAAAGGCTGTTCTGGTGCTGGTTTGTGGGGTGAGCTACTCCCTACCGAGTGACTTGGGTGGGGCATGTAAAATCGCTCCCCCGCCCTCCCAGGGTTCCCTGCAGGTATGGGGACGGATCTCCTCCCCAACTCAGTGATCCGGTCGTGGCGCCACAGATAGCTCACCAGTTTCAGAATCTGTGCAGGCAGGAAGGTTCCAAAGTGCCAATTTTTTGTGCTACACCCGTGATCTGCTGCTCCCCGATGCTTTTGTTTCCTCGCACTCTCCATGTCTGGGGAAGGGAACGGGATGCTCCGCTCCTCTGTGCTCCTCACGCCTCCTCAGTCGCGGACCGCAGGCCACTGAGGGCCTTGGCTGTGGGGGCCGGGACCAGAGCAGTATCCCGGTTTAGCGCTCGGATTTGCGCAGCCTGCCCGAGTAGCTCGAGCTCCGAGAATGGCCCGTGCTGGAGCCACTAAAAAGCCAATTTCTGGCCGCAGTCGTTGGCGAGCCATGCAGGGTGGGAAGGCGGGAGGGACTGAACTGCCTGTGAACCCAGAGTGCTTGGACCCAGCCAAGGGGCCACCTGTCTGCCGTGTGGAGGGTCTCTGGTGCCCAGCGCTCCGGGCTTTCCCGTGTCTCACCATGGCAATTTGGGCCACCCTTCCGCGTCTCCCCCAGCAGCGCGGAGAAACATGTTCAGTTTGAACTTCCCAGACGAGTTCCCGGCATTTGCGCTCACCAAGCCTGTCTCGAGCTGGGGGTCTCTATCAGGGAGGATCCCTTCTTTGCTGCTCACCTTGTCGCCATCTTCCTGGAAGTCCTGCTTTGCTATTTAAAGCACTTTGTGGCCTCATGTGACTTCTAACATTGCTTTTTCTATTGTTGCAAAAATATTGTATTTCTGTCAGAGATTGAATTGAATATGTAGATTATTTGGATAATATAGTTGTATTAATAGCAATGGTTTTTCAGCTCTTAAATGTGGGGTATATTTTCATTTTCGGAGTCATTTTTTAAAATTAGTTTTTTGAAGTATTCAGTTGTACATAATTTGTTTCTTTTATTAAAGTTTTTCCTAAGTATTTAACTTTGATATTATTATAATTGTGATTTTTAATTAATTTCATTTTTGTATTTTATTATAGTTTATATAAAGCCAACAAATTCAGTACATTGATTTTTAGTACCTTTACTTTCCTGATATCTTGTCTAATAACGTTGTGTGGATTCTTTTGTGTTTTTCACAAGTCAATTGTCATTGTTTTCTTATTTATTTTTCTTGACTAGTAACACTCCCTAGAGCTTCCAGAACCAAGTTGGACAAAATGGTGTGTAGAAACATCTGTATGAAGGTCAGGGATATAGCTCAGTGGCACAGCACCTTCCTGGCTAGCATGAGATTTGAAACTTTTGTACTCCACTACCTGATGAATAAATATTGATTCTTGCTAGCAAAATAAATAAATAAATAAACATCTTTATGTATTTTTCATGATTTAAAGGATAAAGCTGTCAAAGTACTCTGTTGAGTAGAATATTTTCAAACATGTTTTTAAATTTGTTTTGTTTTGTTTTGTTATATCTTGCTTTGTTCTGTTCTGCTTTGTTTTGTACCGGGAATTGAGCTTACGACCTTGTGCTTGCCAGACAAGAGCTGTGCCAATGAGCTACATCCTTGACTGGAACATTTTCTTAGTTTATTTTTTATGTTGTGATATATTCCCTATATATCTAATACTTAAATTTTTTTTACGATGAAATCATATTAAATTTCGCTAATTGCTTTTCTATTTTAAAGTGAAAAAACACTAAAAGTAGTGACACAAAATTTCAAAGAAGATAGTAGGAGAGTAACAAAGGTTAGTACGCTGATTATTGTTGTCTTCAAAGTAGGTGCTCAGAGTCCAAGACATAGAGATGAAAAATTGATCAAATGATATAACCACAAATTTTCATTTCAATGAACACAATTTAGTATTATAGATATCTTTTTTTTTGCAGTACTGGGGATCAAACTCAGGACCCTGCGCTTGCTAGGCAAGCGCTTATTCCGCTGAGTTATATCCCCAGCCCCCTTTTTTTTTTTTTTCCGGTACCGGGGATCGAACTCAGGACCTTGCGCTTGCCAGGCAAGTGCTTATGCCACTGAGCTATACCCCCAGCCCCTATTATAGATATCTTAACCATATATTACTTTTTTCTTTGTTTCCTTCTTTTCCCCTCCCCCCACCAATATCTCTTTATTTTTGCATAGTTGCTTCCCATTTTCCAATATCTATTGTACATTTTCATCCTTATGTATTCTTTCAGATTCTTACACTAGGGATACAATATGACTTTTACACATGTGAGAATGAGTTATTTCTCTTAGGAGTATGGTCTCAAATTGCATACATTTACCTATAAATGTCTCAAGTGGACCTTATTTTACAGCTGAGTAGTACATCATTATATAAAAATACCACTTTTTATGCATTCCTTAGTTGATGGGCCTTTAGATTGTTTCTAAGATTTAGTTAGTAATAATTGTACTGCTATGTACATAGGTTCACATATATCACTGTGTTATGATGTTTTTAACTCTTCTTGGAAAATTCTCAGGAGGGTAATATTTGGGTCAAAATGGACCCCTAACTCTAGTATTTTGAAGAATCTCCACACTGATTTCCACAGTTTTTGCACCGCACTACACTCCCAGCAACAGTGGAGAAAGTTTCCTTTTTTCCATAGTCTCTCCAACATTGGTTGATTTCAAGAAAGCAGTCATTCTTTCTGGAGTGAGATAGAATCTCAGTGTTTTAACTTGCATTTCTTGAATGACCAATGATGTTGAACATTTTTTCATATATTTATTTGCTATGCATATTTCTTTATCTGAGAACTGTGTATTTATCTGATGCCCAGTTTTGGACTGGGTCTTTAAATGTGGTGGGTCTGATATTTTAAACTTTAATGTGTTCTAGATATGTCCTTTGCCTGAGGGGAAACTGGCTATAAGTTTTCCCACTCTCTGGGTTGTCTTTCACTCTTTTGCTGATTTCTTTTCATGTGCAAAATCTTTTTAAAAAGATGAGATCCAATTTATTGATTATTTCGAGTATTTCCCCTGCAGTTCTTTTTTGTTCATGAAGTCTCTGCCTAAACCAGTTTCTTCAAAATTTCGACCTACTTTCTTTTCCAGTAGATTTAGTGTTTCTGTTTTAATATTTAGCTTTTTCATCCATTTTTACTTTAGTGCATGGTGATAGACATAGGTCTAATTTCAGTTTTTAGGCATGTGGAAAGCCAGTTTTCCCAGCAGTACTTATTAAAGAGGCTATCTTTCTTCCAGTGAACATGTTTGGCACCTTTGTCAAAGATAAGGTGCCTGAATGTGTTTGTTGTTGTTTCTGTATCTTCTAATCTGTTTCACTGATCCTGGGGTCTGTTTTTTTCCAGTACCATGCTATTTTTAATGACATAAGTTTTTAGTAAAATTTGAAGTCAGGTAATGTGATGCCTCCAGCCTTATCTTTGCTACACAAAAGTTCTTTTGCTAATCTAGGTCTTTTCTGGTTCCAAATAAATTTTAGGAATGTTTTCTCTAGTTCTGTGAGTTATGTTAATGGTGTTTTGATTGGGATTGCATTAAATCTGTATAGTAAATTTAGGAGTATAACTATTTTCAATATGTTGTTTTTTCCAATCCATAAGCAAGGGATATGTTTCCATTTTCTAAAACCCTCTTTGTGTCTCCTTTTACATAGTACTGTAATTTTCAATGTATGGACCATTCACTTCTTTGTTAGATTGATTCCTAAGATTTTCAGGTAATATGATTCCTTCAAAAATGCTTAACTACCCTAAAGCTGATTTCATGGGCATTGACGAAAAGGAAGTTTCAGGAAAAAAACCCAATATAAATGGTAAAAATATTTGAAGAGATCTAAAAACATACTAATATTCAAATATAAAAGACATTTAATAAGCGTCGAAAAGGTTTAAATATGTAGATAAAACTATATTTAATAAGATATTTTTCAAGCTTAATAAAGACATAAATAGTTGATCAGGTTAAATAACACAATGTTGAATAAGAATGAGGATTTTAGTAATGAATTAGAAATTATAGAAAAGAATCAAATTGGAATCTGGGAAATGAAAATCTCAATGGAAAAACTATATCACACGAGAGACTCTCAGATATTGAGGCCCCAAACTAAGCATTAGACTTCTCATTGACAGTTTCAAAACAGTAAGGAATGAAAAGAAGCTGATACAAGGACTCCAAGGGGACTGTGAAAGAATTAATCTATCACCTATCTGTCTATGTATCTATGTATCTATCTATCTATCTATCTATCTGTATAGCACCAAGGAAGAGATTGAGAAGGAAACTAAATAAAAATAAAGTAAATTATTTCAAAACAATTTTTGAATCTAGAAAAGAAGAAGGATACCCAGGTGAATGATATATATTCAAACACAAATAGACATACACAAAAGAGAACATCGCCTAAACACATTATTGTCAAAATCCCAGAAATACAGAAAAAGGGAAGATTATCAAAAGCCTTTAGAAAAAAATCTGATCATTTATATAGGAAAGACTATAAAATAATAGATTTCTCAACACAAACTATAACTCAAGGAGAGCATGAAGTGATATTTTTCAGTCAATAAAACATTTCAAGCTCACCAGAATCTTGGACCCATGGACAAGTTCCTGAACCGATTTCAAAACTGTGTATTCTATACCGTGGATCAGTCACAGACAACTTGAGTTAGTCAGCAGAAGTGCCACCTAAGCAGTGGTCCTGATCTTGGACAAGCAAAAGTCTGGAACAGGGTGTTAAACATGGCTAACTAGATAGTTACATCATAGAAACTGAAAAAAGAGCCACTGAGAAGGAATGATCTGGAAAATCCAACACTGTTGAATAGAGGAGAAGCCATGTTGGAGAGACTCGGAGAACATGAACAAGAAATACTGAGAGGAGGAGAATCTATCATAAAAAGAAAGAGATACAAGAAATGGGTTAACCAAACACAACATGATGACAATGTCTGAATTCTTCTTTGAAGATTCTAACTGAAAGAATAATATTCACCAACAACCATAGAACGTTCCACAAGGAACACAGATCTACATGGGAACTGTGAGAGTCAGTTGCAGTTGGAACATGCAAGGAAAATGAGAGATACTGTTTTCAGAGTGGCCTTTGGCAGAAAACAGGTGGTGATCAACACTTACCACCAAAATGGGTGAAAAGAGCTGGTAGGGCCACAATTGTAGGGATAGACTCAGCATGTAATCCTGGGTTCCAGAGACGCCCCTTTGCTCCAAGCTATACTCCATATTTCAAGTTACCAGAGTGAATCAGAGAAGGAATTATGGTTTATATCTAGATGTCCCCCGAAAATCTCGTGTAGTTACAGACTATTTTTCAGAGGTGTCTGAAGCTAAAGTGTGTGATTGAATTGGAGTGCAATGCAAGGGTTAAGATTACTGGGATTAAGGGTGGGTGATTGCTAGACAAATCTATTGATTGGATTGGCGGCGCCCTAATCCCACTAGACCAGATAAAATATAAGGACAGAAAGAGGACTCTCTCTGTCTCTCTGTCTCTGTCTCTCTCTCTCTTTCATTGCTTTTACTGTATTGTACCACCATGCATTGTTGCCCCTCTTGCGTGTCCCATGCTGCCTTGGAGCCAGCCAATTATGGACTGAAATGTCCACAAACTGTGAGCTAAATAAACCTTTCCCCATTTACCTTTGGGTGTTGGGTATTTTGTCTCAGCAAGAAGAAAAGTGACTAATATAGGAGAGCAAATGAGACAGAGCTGGCGGCTGGAGCAAAGCTGGAAGGAGTACTGCAGAGGGGCTGGAGCTCATAAACACTGACGTGCCTCGTGATCAGAAGCCAGGTTCAGCCAGAGTCACACCGGACTGGAAGATCACATCGGCACCCTGTCCCCAATGTATGTGAGTGTCTGCATCCAGCACTGGATGTGGGGGTACCTGCTCTGGTGGCTGCATTTATTCTTGGGGCAGGCTGTTACCACAGACTTCTAGCATGAGCACAGTCACATCTAGGCTGGAGCTGTGTGCGTTATTTCTAGGCTGTGCAGTATAGTTACACATCAAAACAACATAAAACATTTTTATTGTTTTCTGTTTTATGCACTCCATTCATTTCCTCCCACTTTTATTCCATTAATTGACCAATATTGTTTTAAGAATGTTTGTGAATGCATGTATTACTCTGCCTCTTCCCCTTTCTTCCAAAGTAGTTTTTAGAGGATAAGTGAATTCTCTCTTGTTGCATTTATTTCTTCCACTTTTATCAATATCATTTACCTGACTTCTTTTGCCATTTCTTATCCCTCTTCTAATTTTGTTTGCTTCTCCTCCTCCCTCTTCATCTGTCTCTCTTTAACTTTTTCTCTAATATATATCTTACCCATGGAATCCTTTCTTATCCCTATTTCTCATTACCAATTTTATACAAAGTTTTCTCTGTTAACACTTCCAAACTTTTAACAAACCTCTAGCAATGTTAAGTTTCTTTGCCCCCTTCTATTTCCTCTTTCCCATATCACATAGAAAGAAAGTTAAAACACACACACACACACACACACACACACACACACACACAAACACACACACACACACACAAAATCATTATCTTGTCACCAAGGCCTTGGGGTTTAGATATTTGATTCTCTAGAATTATTATTGAATGATTTTTCTTTTAACATAAGAAGAAACTTAGCTACCAGATTTAGTGCATATTAGGTGTGAATTAATACTTGGGCTGTTTTGGTACTTGTACTATAACTATGGATTCTTTCTTTAAGCTAAAGACTGACCCCAAAGTAGGTCTCATAATATGTTCTTAACTTGACTAGATAGATACCAGTGTAACTAACTTGCTTTTCGTTGCTATAATTGAATTGCATAGGAATATTCTTGACTCAGTGAACAATTTTGTGGCAGAGAATTGGTCTGTAGATTCTACCATCATACTCAAGGAGAAGGAGAGTAATAGTTCCTAACCCAAAAATTTGAAATTTCCAACGTCTGCAGTCCTCCCACCTGGTGGATAGAAACCCTGAGTGTGTTAGCTTTAGTATTGCAGTGGAATATTCAGAGGTGTTATTGGGATGCGAACACTCAGACTCTCTCGCAAGGAAGATATAAGTGAATCACATACATACTGTCTCATTGGAATATTTAATCTGTGTTCCCATCAGATGATTTTACTTTTGATTTTTTTCTTGATTTATTCAATAGTGTAGGGGTATGATATGTTTCTTGTGTGTGTGTGTGTGTGTGCGTGTGTGTGTGTGTGTGTGTTTATAAGGGTTTTACTTTTGTGTATTTTTGCTTTCATTGTCTCTGATTTAATAGGTGTCTAGGTTCTGTCCCTCATCTCAGTTACCTATACTGCTTCCTCACCTCAACCCCCCAAAGCAATACTATTATGTTTCTTCTTAAACCCTCCTCTCCAGCTTTTAATTTCCAATAATTAACACTCCCTCAAACCTTTCTTGTCGAGTATTAACCCTTGATCCTTCACATCCTAAGCCTTTGACTCTCCCATATATCACCTAGACTATTATCCAGTCTATCACAAGTTTTTGAAAATCACGTAGCTTCCCTCAATCACAAAATAAGCCTCCTTTCTGTAATATCTTCCACTTGCTCACAGAAATACCCTATGAAATCTTCAATACTTTCAACTCAGAGTACTCTAATAAAAACATCCTTTACATCAAACTTGTCTTCTCACTTGCTGCTGTTCCCCTGCACACCTTCTCTTTAGTGTTTTATACTACTCAAGCAACCATTTTCTATTAGTCTCCTATCACATCAACTACCTCATGGTAGCATAATCACAAATAATAAATGTTTATACTTTGCAATAAGGATAGACAAAGGGAAAAGTATAAATACAAGGTCTTCATATAAAAAGCTTATATGACTGAATCTGTTAATGCTGGTATAACCAGAAATAATTGTTTCAGGAGAACATACAATTGGAGTCCAAATCAATTAAAGTAAATAACAAAAGTAGTAAATATTGGCTGGAAATATATATCTAAAAATTACTAATGTGTAGGTAACAATCTACTAAACATCTCCATATGAGCCATAAACTATATATATATATATATATATATATATATATATATATATATATGAGAGAGAGAGAGAGTTGGATGACTGTAGGCAACAGAAGACCCCTGAGTTCTTGCAGCTCTGCCAAGCAGAACAAAGGCTGACAATAGGAGAAGAAAACAAAAATGAGAGAGCAGAGCTCTATCAAAGTTCATACAAGAAATGAAGAAAATAGATTAGTTTATGAGGAAATGAACAAAAAGTTCATGAAAACTTCACTCAACATGTGACATTTAAAAAAGGGGAGGTGTGTGTAAGAAAAATCTGAAAAGAAACCATGGTGTGGGGAGCTGCTCTCTTCTGAGATGTTTACTATATGGAATATTGTTTGACTTTTTTTTTCCGATTGATATTCAACCCACTACAAAGTGAACTTCTAGCGCCTGAGGCTCCAGAGTGTTGGGAAAACAAAAGTAACAAATACAGCAGCTCCCCTATCTGAGGCAGAGAAAGCAAAGCTTGCTTTTCTCAGCAAGAGTGTACACAAGCTGTCACTCAGAGCTAAGTGAATTTTCACTGGCCACTGCTCCCATCAGAGATGCTTGGGGGAAAACCAGAAAAGCCCCCAAAGACTGAAAGAAAGCCACCCCACACAGCTCTGTCCAGATCCTTGAAAATTTTAAAAGAAGTTTCATCCCAGTTAGAAGTTTTTGGAAGTCCTTCCTGCTTTCTGGTGGGCACCCAACCCAATCCAAAGGATAAAAATCACTCCTTACATTTTCATGTGACTTTTGAATTCAAATTGTTGAAGGATGTTAGACAAAATGCTAATAGTCATGGTGCCCAGACTCTGTTTAAAGCAGGGTTTTTAGAGCGTGGCCTGGATTCATATTGCTTGACTCCTTATGTTGTCAAATATCTAGCAAAAATGCTCAGTTTCTTCATTTTCACACGCAATTTCAAAACCTTATTGTAGCGCAATCCCGAAAGAATAGAATGGGCCATGATCTCGTGGGTATATATTTAAAGAGATGCTCTCTGGAACAGGGCAGTATGCACCCCTTGAGGAACAGATTTAATATCCTGATAAAGTATATAACAATTAGCTGATTTGATGAAAAAGGCTTGAGCTACATTGTCTGAGAATGGTGTTCCTACCCAATCCTTTTTACATATTCTCTAAGCCCTAATGAGCCTTCCACCCAGTCTGTGGCAAAAGTACAAGAGGCTGTGTGCACACAAGTTTCTAACACCCATGCTGCAGGTATCTTAGTCCTCTAATTGGTCTATGTTAATGCCAACGAAAATTGTAAATGAGCCTTAAATCCAGGAAAAGCAAGTAATGACTTAAGACATATACTTGATATAAGCACTGAATTATAAAAAACTAATATGATGGCCCAGGTTATGGTAGGTTTTGCTAAAGGGACTAAGGGCAATAAGAGTAATCTTAGATGTTTTAATTGTGGTAAAATTGGATATTTTTGTAAAAACTGCAAGACCCCCACTCAATCTGCAGGGCCAATGCTGTGGCAACAGTAATGAAGAGGTTGACTCAGGTCCTGTGCCTGCTCTGTCCCCCCTCTACATGAGAGGAAGGCACTGGACTAAGCATTGTCATTATAAATAATATAGGAATGGGACATTTCTGAGAAGAAATGAAGTCCAGGCCTTACCCCAGGACCCACCCAAACTGGGGGAAATAAATAATGAAAATCAGACTCTTGTTCTGCTCTATCCAATTCAGACCCATCAGTAATTTTAACAGCAACAGACATGCCTCCAAGGAGGGACATTATTCCTCTCACTAGAGGAACAACCTAAAGCACAAGATTAGACCTTCCTGTGACACAAAGAATGACCCTCATCAGAGGAGACAGTCTTATTCCTGTCCCTACAGGAGTATGAGACCCCCCTCCAGAGGAGACTTTGGGCTTCATTTTGGGTAAATCTGTTTTAAACTTACAAGGACTGAACATTCTTCCAAGCCTTATTGATTATGGCTGTTCTGGTGAAATTCAGGTACTTCCCTGCTCTCATGATATTTGGATATTTGAACATGGTGTTTGTATTGTTCAACTAGTTTTGTTATCCTTGGGTAAGCCTTCTTTTGTTAAATATAAACGTATGCAAATAAAGAAAAACCCTGATAAAAAGGCCTTACATTCTTTTTCTTTTTTGTCTTTTTGAGACAGGGTCTCACTTCACAGTGGAGGCTGGACTTGAGATCACTTTGTAGCCCAGGCTGGTCTTGAACTCACAATGATCCTTCTGCCTCAGCCTCCTCAGTGCTGGGATTACAGACACATGCCACCACACCCAGCAAAAAAATAAATAAATAAATAAAATAAAAGGGCCACACAGACACAGGTGCAGAAGTCTCTGTACTTGCCTTAAATCAATGACCACACACTTGGCCAATTAGACCAATTCTTACCTCCCTTGTGGGATTGGGGTCTCCAAAACGTGTCTCACAAAGTGCTTCTCTTTTCACTTATGATGGTCATGATCAACAGGGTGTTTTCTTACCTTATGGGGCTCCTATCCCTGTTAATTTATGGAGTAGATACTTGCTAAAAAATGGAAATTAATTTAAACCAATGAGATGGGGTGTAAGGAAGAACATATAATGAATAGAATGGGTTTTCAAAGTGGAAAAAGACTAGGAAAAAGTGTAGAATGAATCACAGAACCCATCCCCACTGTTCCTAAAAATAATAAACATGGCATTGGCTATCAGCCACACATTTAATGAGGCCATTGTTGCATGTCATTCTAAGACTTCTTTGCCTTTACAATATAAAGCAGATTCAACTTCATGGATTGGACAATGGCCCCTTAAACAGGAGAGGGTTATTCAAACACATAAATCAATTACAGAACAATTGCTGTTGAAACATTTGGAATCCTGTTAGCCCCTGGAATATACCATTTCTTATTTCCAAAAAAAATCAGGTAACTGGAGGTAATAAGATCTAAGAGCTGTAAATGCTTGGTTGTTACCCATTGGGCACTACAACCAGGACTGTTCTATCCAACTGCAGTCCCACTAGACTGGCCCTTAACAGTAATTGATTTAAAAGGCCGCTTTTTTTAATATCGCTCTTTATCTGGCAGATAGGTAGTGCTGCACCGTTTCTGTTCCTAGTATATACTTTATGAAGAAGCAATGAAGCATCATCAATGGGTAGTTCCACAAGTTATGAGAAATAGCAATGCCTTGAGTCACATTTCTTTTTTTATTGTTTTAAAAGTAAAAGAACGAAGACATATTAACAAACAGACACAAAGTAGCATAAGAATAATACAATCAAAAGTGATCTACAGAGAAGGTGACAGGGAATCAACAATGGTTGTTGCTTTACAAATTGATAACCTCAAAGTGTATATTCAGGAACAAAGATACAGACATGCAAAATTGATCAATCAATTAATCATCAACTATTCCTTGCTATGAAGTGACCTAGTTCAGTAGCACAACTATGTAAGATATGCTGTACATACATACCTACTTTCTTACATTTTTTTACCTGTCTTTCCTTTCCCTTTCTTTCCCTTCCTTTAAAGTGTGATACAAAAAGAACTACATCAACAACAGAAAAAAAAGAAACCTAAAAGTATTAACAAAGACACACAAAGTAGTACAATAACAGTATGATCAGAATTGACTTATAGACAAAGCAACAGAAAACCAAAAATAGTTGCTGCATTGTATATTGATATCTTCAAACTGTATGCTCAGGATAACACATACAGACATACAAGATTGATCGAATAGCCTGTCATCAACTATTCATTAGCATTAAGTGACATAAGACAATAGTAGAACAATGTTATCCCTCCTGCACATATGTGTCTACATATATACATACATACATTTTTGCCTCTTTCTTTTCTCCTTTCCCTCGTCCATCTGTTCTTTGATTTTGAACAGATATCCTTCATGTCTCTTAGTTTATATTCCCACCCTCAGGTACTTACACCAGTGACACAATACGTTGCCTGCTCATGTACCACTGATTTATTTCACTTATGAGTATGGTTGCCAATTTTGACCATTTGCCTACAAAGTCCCCAAAACTGTCTTTCTTTATAGCTGAATAATATTCCATTATATAAAAATGCCACAGTT
>PVLD010029768.1:0-17650 GCA_004027595.1 Dinomys branickii
GTTTGTCCCAGTAGTGCGTTCTCTGTCGGGTTCAGGAGCTGAAGCCGTTCTTCCCTCCGCACTCGCTCTCTCGGCTGGTCGTCTTCTTCCCGGAAGTCCTTATTTCTGTCTTCATATTGCTATATTTCATTGTTTGGGTGGTAATCCTCTGGGAGGTTCTCTCTCTGCTGCCTACCCGGTCGCCATCTTCCCGGAAGTCTCTCCCATGTTTAAATTCACTTTAGGGGCCTAGTATAATAATAGAAGTCAAGTTCAGGGTATTTACTTCTCTTCAGTAATATTTTACAAAATTCAGTGAAGGAACTGGACCCTAAGGTACAAGTCCAAGGTCCACGCAAACCCAGTTTTGGACTAATTCTTTCCCTGCCCACTGGTGACCATCTAAGCCCTATTGCTTTCCTGATAATTCTGAGTTGGCAATAGATCTGGAAATCAGAGCAGCTACACTTTGGTAATTAACTCACCCATTCCAACAGTGCTGTACCTAGTATCCCTGGTACTTAAGGGATCAGGTATTAATACTCCTCCCCTCTATATGGCCAAATTATCTTTAGTTATAATCATGAAATGAAACAAGTAACAGTAATAGCCAAAGAAGAAATGTAGATATGGGATTTTTCTTTTATTGAACTTACATATGTATTTGATCATGCCAGTCAACAAAAAGTTGAAACAAATATAATACAGAAAATGATGAACTGGTACTTTTTACTGACATTAGATTTTTTTTTAAAGGAAAAATCTACACTGCATTTTGTGATGTTTTAAATTTTAATCACTACAAAACCTCCAAGTGGTCTTGTAGAATGACAGCATCGGGGTAGCATATGTTCTTTGTCTGTACAGTAGCTGTGTTATCTTTGCTTATTGCAAATCTACTGATTAGGTGTAGGAATGTGTAGGACCGCGGGAGCTGTAGATAAGGAACTATGCCTGCAGCAAACACGGATGATTCTCCATTTATTCTTGAAATGACTGTGCCTAGCTAAGTCCAGCTGTGTGGGGACCAACTAAAAGAACTGGAAACTTTCTGAATTCACTCCTAAGTAGGAACTGTTGATTAAAGGAGACATAGAAAGAATGGGCTAATTTAAAATTTCGTATATATTAATACTCAAGACTAACCACCAAGATTTGTTAGATGTTAAACTTACAAGAGATAGTTTTTTTGGAGGAATACTTATCATTGACAGTACATGGAAAGACTGTATAGAATAACAGAAAAGAGTGACTTTGAGTACGATTATTGCTTTTAAATGCTCTATAGATAATGTGTCCTTGGCAGATGGCTTGATACCATATAAACCGCTATGCTTCGATTCAACCTTTGGGGAAGCATAAGATCAAGGCTGAACTTTTATCATTAAGTAAAATGGGTCCTAAAGTAAAAGTTATCTCTACTTAGTAAAGATAAATTAACTTTACTTATTTTCTTAATCCAGGAGTTTGTGTCAGGAGATTTGTGCTTTGTAACTTGCTGTTTCAGAGACTGTTTTTGCACTACGGCTTTCCTTCTTCCTCTCATCTAAGAAATGGTTCTTCTATCGGTGCAAATTTTCTTGTATGAATGGAGACAAGGTTTTAAAGTCTTATATTGGGGAAAAGGATCACCTTATGAATAAGAACCAGCTTGAGCATGGATGCCCCCGTGGAACCCCAGTACACACCCTGCATGGAATTTGGGGGAAGAACGTATTCTGTCAGTGGGTCAGTCACAGAGCCCCTCTCCGTTCTCGCTCCTCCCTTTATTGGGCATATCCCACATCCTTACCTTGTTTGACTACTTCTGTCCCAAAGTGGCTCTAGGGAGTCAAAATGGCAGGCAGAACTCTAGCCCTAAGAATCTTAGTTCCCAAAGGCATTGACCCATGGCAGTGAGTGGTGGGCCTGCAGCTGTAGTGGCGGGGCTCCCTCAGGGGGTAGTGACAATTTTTCTGAATAGTGAAACCCAGTGTGGGTTTGCAAATGACTGCTGGCGAGGACGGCCTTTAATCAGGGTGCCCTTTGGTGGCATTTCAGCGCGCAGTTATCTCCAAAGCCCCCAGAGGTAGCACAAGCTGTAAGCTTTCCCGCTGGGCCTGATAACTCTCCACATTCTCCCTGGGGTGTGCTGCCCATGCCAAGAAGGTGCTGCCGTGATTAAAGAAGGTTTTCTCCCTGTGCTCTGGGGATATTTATCTTCAAGCTAATGTTACAGTGGGTGCTTCCTTTTGCCAAGCTTCGTAACTGGGCCTCCTATTCCTTCACAGCCTCATAACAGAGTGAGAGGGAAAGACAACCTCTGCAGGTGAAGAGGAAAGAACGCTAGTTGAATGTACATTAGATTCAGTAAGTCAGTCTGGCTTCAAAGGCATCTTGATGACTTATTGTAGATTCTTCTGAGGCTGTGACCTAGAAGAGGTGCCGGGCCTTTTGTCCTCAAAGGCTGGCAGACAGGATCCTGGGCAGTCCGGATGGTGCGCTGCTGCACAATAGGGAGCGTTGACGAAGTGCTCCCATTTATTGGCTGAGCGACTGCATCAGTCATTCATTCATAGGCACAAGGTCTAAATTGCAGAACCAATTAACAGCACTAATAGCCCTTGCCTGAATTAATCTTTGAGACAAAAGGGAAGAGAAGTGGAAGTGCTATTAGCAAATCAAGCTGTACCATCCCTGCTTTATTGCGAAAATCTCACTGTCTGTATGTGGCTATTGTGCGCTGACTGCAATTATAGCCCTCATTTAAAAATGATTAAGTGGTTATAATTATTTTTCAATTAAAACATATCTTCCATTCATGCAACAGTTCGGACTTCAATTAAACTTCTTTTTTAAAAGTGCCACCGAACTAAAAGATTCCTACTTCCTCTTTTACCAGGAAACCCTAAATTCAGCCCAGATAGGATTTTGACTTCCAGCCTTCAGCATTAGTTCCACTAAATTTACATTTTGTGATGAAGGTTAACAGGCAATAAAATGTGCAGTGCCTGCTAGAATTCCTCACCACTGCCACCATGAGGTGGGTCAGAGACTCGGTCAGGCTACTCCTTGGGAGGCCCCAGCAGTTCTTTACCACTAAGCACAGAAGAATGTGTCATCGGAAGAAGAGTCACTAGAAGAGCTACGACCTGATTTTTTTACAGCAGCATTCTAGACTTTCAGTTGTCCTCCTGTGACAATCCCCATAAAAAAGGTGTGAACTTTGGAGCAATACAATTGGTTTAAAAACAACAGAAGTTTCCCCCTGTGATGCCCTAATCTTGCTTGGCTTGAGAGACACTTAGAAAAACTGGCAAAGCGCATGCACTGCTCAGTGTATCTGAGAGGGTGTTCACAGGAACGATCACCGTGTGGGTCAGTGAGCCGAGCAGGGAAGGGGAAGCCTCTCCCCGAATGTGGGTGGCACTGTCCACAAGGCTGAGACCTGGATGGAGCAAAAAGAGGAAGACTGGGAAGTTCACTGTTACTGGCTCACTTGACTCTTCTTGAGCGGGTGTTTTTACTTTATTTTGTTTTGTTTTTCTGCTGCCATTGCCCATAGATATCAGATGCTAGATCCGTGGTGGCATGCCTGCCTCAGAGGGCTGTTTGTACCACTGAAAGCTCTTAAAGCTTCACCATCTCTGCTCTAGATTCTATGGATTTGCACTGATGACTCTAGGGTACTTCTGGGCCTCTGCATGTGGCCACATCCCTGGTGCCTCTTGCTCTGAGACTTTCTGCTTCTGACATTGAGAGACACTGGTCTCCTCTGTTCTGCAGCCTGCAGATGGCCGTGGTAGGACTATTCAGCATCTGATCACGGAAGCTAGTGGCATGAATCCCCTCTGATGATTAAATATACATCCAGTTGGTTCTGTTCTTCGGGAGAACCCTGAATGACACCCCTTCACCCCCTCCCTGGAACCTGTCTTTATGTTGCTTTTTTGAGGAGGAGAGAAAGAAATTACTAGCAGTTATGCACAAAATAACTCTGGCCTCTTGCTGCCAGCCATAATCAGAGCATGTTCTTGGTAGTAAGAGCCTCATGGAGACATCATGGATCTTCTGTGTGGTGGTGAAGAAAATGGTTGAAAGTTTCCAGGGTCTAGAGAGTCTAACCAGGATGGTGTATAGGGCTTGTTTCACCAACTTCAGGGGGGACCAGGACTGTGGAAAGCAATTCTTGAGCTCAGAGAAGTGAGAGAAGGTGTTAGTTGTTACCCAGTTATCTGCTAACATTGAATTCCTATTTTAACTGGTTTTCCTGAGTTAATAACTTCAGTTTGCTTCTGTGCTGCTGAAAGCATTCATGCCATAGTCAGTACATTTTCAAATCATACAATTAAGAGAAATCATTTGTAACTTCCTTGGTAACAAAGATTTGGTTGTTCTAACCTACATATGACACCACTGAGGAAAATTATGCCTCAAGAAAGGAGAGGCGGTGACTATCTTGAAATCTGGAACTGCACTGTGGACCAGATTCTGCCCGAGAAGCTTGGACCAATCTTATGGCCCTTTCTTGGAAGGAAGCGATGTACTGCCACAACGTATTTCCCTCTTTTTAAAAATCTGAATCAAATATATCATTGAATATTATTTTTACCTCCAACACACCTTTAATTTTATATTTGTTAATGTAGAAGAATAGAAAATCTGGGAAAGAACTCTAAGCAAAAAATTCAAGTGGTGTCAAGTTCCTGTGATCACTGTGGAAGGCTTGATATATTCCTGCCTCCTATTAATAATCTACTTCTATTTAAAGTTGGATGTCCTCAGCGTCTTATTGGTTCATAGCCACAGAGTGTATACATTGTGTCTTCTTTCTCATGTGTGCTACTGCCAGCATTAGGGGAAAGGACTGAAATTTTTACTCAGTGTATCTGGTTAGGTAGGAAGCAGCTATGACAGAGAAGCCTAGGAGAACCTCTGGCTTCAGAGAGGGGAAGAAATTAGCTATCTTGGTGCAAAGTGGTATCAGAGACAAGAACAGTGGCCTAGACATATTGCAATTAAAGCACACAGTCAAGAGCCCACTGGGACCTTTTTCTTTTTAATGTAGGTCATACAGGGTGGGTAGCAGAACAAAAAGAGGTTAAAGACTGGGGCAACCAGAACACTTGGAAGTGCAGTTTTCCCAATTAATATTTTAAACAAAGATGTTATAGTTTAATTACTATTTTTAATAATTAAGATTAGACACCTTTACTCTTTTTAATGTCTTTATTATTCCTTACTATACTGACCACCTTATATCAATTGTCTTACATAGTTTATATAAGATATGATGTTGGTATTTTATTTTATTTTATTTTATTTTTTGTCTTTTTGAGACAGGATCTCGATATGCAGTTCAGGCTGGCCTTGAGCTCACTTTGCAGCCCAGGCTGGTCTTGAACTCATGACAATCCTCCTGCCTCAGCCTTCTGAGTGCTGGGATTATAGGCATGCACCACTACACATGGCCTGATGTTGATATTTTAAAGCTAAATTTACAAACAGGTTTAGAGAAGTTATTCAGAAGATTTTGTCCCTGGTCATATAGTTAACAAGGGGCAGAGTTGGAATTTCCTATCCGTTGTGGCACTAGTACCACTCTGACCTAGTGGCAGTGGCTTTATAGAAAGTCTAATATCTCACAGGACAAGAACCTCCCTCCCCTCCCATGTCCTCTAGTATCCCACCCCATGCCTGCCCACAACCTGTTCCTCTTCTCCTAAACAGTTTTTTTGCTCTTTATACTTCCCTGAGAAGTTGAGGATGAACCTACCACATTGCATAAATAAAACCTGTGTTGGGACACTGAGTGGACATAGATGGGAATTACACTCCATTTATAGGTACTTTGGAAAAGATTTCAAATCTTTATGTTATTACATTTTTCTGTCTATGTTCAGGAACATGCCTGTAATTCTTGCACATGGGAGATTGAGGCAGAAGGACCGCTACAAGTTCAAGGACAGCTTGGGCTACATTGTGAGATCTTGTCTCAAAAAAACAAACAAACAAAAAAACAAGAAAGAAACAAAAAAAAAGCAAAATTTTTCCTAAGGTAGAGCGTTTCTGTCTTTACTCAGCTCTAATTCCATGTACTTGAATAATATTTGATATTATGAATGGAATATTTTCTTATTATCTTCTCTACTACTGTATAGACTTTCAATAGATTTGTAATGTAAGTATTGGGTCTAATGAGCTTGCTGAATCCTCTGTTCTTTTTGCAGTGCTGAGGCTCAAATCCAGGGACTCACACACGACATGCTAGGCAAACACTCTACCACTGAGCCACAGCCTCAGTCCTGAATTATTTTATGTTGCAAATAAAAAGTTTTATTTCCTGTTTTCAATTTTTGCATGTATATTCAAATGAATTCCTACTGTTTAATACAATGGTGACTAGAGAGAACGATGTGGAGTTTTTGCCTTAGTCTTTTAAAGGGACAACCTCTAATCTTTCGTTATTAAAAGTATTATTTGCTTTAGGTTTTCATAATTACTGTATCTCAGATGGAAGAAATTATTTTTGTTTTAAGTTTGCTATAAATTTTTTTAATCCTGAAAAATTGAACTTTGTCAGCCAATTTCTGTATTTACTGATGATCACACAATTTTCTCATTTACTCTAATATTGTATTTTTTTCTCGCTTATTCTAATGCCCGACATATGAATAGATCTCCTTGCTTTCCTGGGATTTGTCCTACCTTGTCATGACATATTGTTGAATTCAATGTAATGTTTACCTAAGATTTTTTCACCTAGGTTTACAAAGAGGTCAAGCTCCTTCCCTCCCATTTCCTATCTTCCTTTCTCACTTTAATAATGAGAATATGCTTACACCACTTCGTGTGTTCCTTTCCACCTTTCCGCCACTATCTGAAACAGTATGTACTGTTTTCACACCCAGGATGTTTATTTAACACATACCTACTGAGCGCTCACTGTGCATCAGGCCCTCTTCTAGCCACTGGGGAAATAGCAACACACAAAAGTTCTTCCTGACACATTTCTTAACATTTTGACAGCATACTCCTGGCCCTGGATCTTGGGTGTGGGCAAAAGTCTTTTGATTTCTAATTCAATTCCTTCCATGGATTTTGGTGTTTTTTTTTTTTTTTCAGGCTTTCTATTTTTCTTTAATTTTATTTTTAGATTTTTCCTAGAGACTTTCTAATATATGTTTACCAGTGTATCAGGATGAAATAATTTCTAATATTAAATGATGATGTTTAATCTCCATTGTAGCTATAGCTTTATTTTTTTTCCTCCACTTTACTTATTTCTGCCTCCTCACTCTGATATAGTCTGGTTAAAAGTTTATCTACCTTATTATTATTAATTATCATTAATTAATTATTATTGTTATGCTAATCTTATTAGTTACTGTAAGGAACTATCTTTTGGTTAATTTCTGTCCTCTTTACTGTCTTCTCCTATTTCTTTTATAAAAATTTCCTGTTTGTAGCTTCTTGAAATGACTACATAACTAATTTATTTCTAATCTCTCCATTTAAAAGTGCATTTCTCTAACTATCATTTCCACTGAAAAGAACTAGTGCTTCTTGAAGAATGGCTGAGTCCGGATCTGAGGCAGAAAACATACAAAATGAGCCTGGAACATCTGTCACAAAAGATAACAAAGAAGCTATCAAAGACTACCAGGGTCATAACAATAGGACCCTGATGCCTAATTAAAGGGGTTCATTCTCACCGCCCAAACGTGGAACAATGTGGCCATCAAAAAGAATAATATCTGCAGAGGATTGAAATACATCATGTATATTAAAATCTATGAGCTCATAATGATACTAAAAATATCTCTTATGGTAATATTTGATGTTAGGATATTAACTCATTATTCTAAACCCTTTAAAGAAAGGAGATCATATTTACTATGCTTTTCCTATAAAAACTATATCTCAGGGCAGTTAAGTAGTTTATGAGAAAAAGCTCTCTTGGCAATAATTTTTGTTTATAAGTATATAATGATATACTTAGGGTATCCTCACTTTGCATTCCATAATGAACATACAGAAGAAGGCAATGACTTGATAATTTGCTGCAATAGGGAGTGCCTTCCACCACCTGTGAAGCAGTCTTGACAAAAACGCAAGCTGTGACTGAACTGGATCTCAATATTTAACCAATGCTTTAGAGGAAATACAGAGAACCAAGGAATATATGAAATGGCTCTATGGGGACAGAATCAATAAATATCCAGATTGTAGGAATTCTACAAGGAAGACATCAGACTTCAAATAATTAGCAAGGGGGGAAATCAGACAGAGTGAAACTTACAATTAAAAGATGCCTAAAGACATATGAACAAAATACAATGGTTATACCTTATTGGAAATACTGATTCAAACAAAAGTTATAAAATTACTAAGGAATGATTACTAATTGTTTTATTTGTGATTACAGAATCTTTAGTTAAGAAAGGGGATGTATATATTTCAGAGATACACATTTCAGTATTTTTGGATGAAATATATGATATATTTTGCTCTAAAATAATCCAAGATGATAAAGTGTTGATAATGGAAGCTGGGTTAAGAGTAGGTTTACTATACACTCTTATTTTTGTACATGTTTAAATTTTCTTGTAATGAAAGTGGATGCATCTAAAGTTTTAGTCTCTAATTAGTAATTTAGCTTCATCCTGAAAATTTTATAGGGAGCTCTTCCATTATTATTCAGTTATAAATATTTTTCAGTTTTCACTTGGCTTTCCACTTTAAACAGTAAATTTATATACATAACATATACTTTGATACTACATATGTTATATGTATCAGCTTATTGTTTATTTCTGATTTATATTATATCAGAAATGTCTGTGTGGTATTGATTTTATTGTTTGAAATTATTTGATACTTCTTCTGTAACCTGGCATAAGCTCAAGGTCAATCACTTTATTTTTCTCTTTTTTTTTCTTTTTTTTTGCGGTACTGGGGATCGAACTCAGGACCCTGCACTTCCGAGGCAAGCGCTTATTCCACTGAGCTATATCCCCAGCCCAAGGTCAATCATTTTAAAGAATTTTAAAAACTAAAGCCCATAGAAGGGAGGAAATTATGAAAATCACAGCAGAAATTGATGCAATTGAAACTAAGAAAACATTACAAAAATTAATGAATCTAAGAGTTGGTTCTTTAAAAGAATAAATAAAATTGATAAGCCCCTAGCCCACCTTATCAAAAAAACAGAAAGAAAAGACTCAAATTCATGCAGTTAAGAATGAAAAGGGTGAAATTACTACCGATTCTGTGGAAATTCAGAAGATCATCAATACCTATTTTAAAAACCTCTACTCTCATAAGATGGAAAACATAGAAGAAATGGACAGGTTCTTAGATAAGCATGAATTACCAAAGCTGAATCAAGAAGGTATAAAAATTCTGAGTAAATGAATATCAGTTAATGAGATTGAAAATGTCATTAGAAACTTACCAAGGAAGGAGAGCCTGGGACCTGAGGGATTCATGGCTGAATTCTACAAGAAACTTAGGAGAGATTTAATGCCAGTACTCCTCAAACTCTTTAATGGAATTGCAAGGGAAGCAACACTCCCTAACTCCTTCCTGGAGCCAAGTATTACCCCAATACCAAAACCAGAGAAAGACCCAACCAAAAACAGAACTGCAGGCCAATCTCCCTAATGAACGTAGATGCAAAAATCCTCAATAAGATACTAGCAAATAGAATGCAGCACATCATCAGGAAGATTATATACCATGACCAACTGGGATTCATCCCAGGAACGCAGGGATGGTTCAATATATGCAAGTCAATAAAAGTAGTATACCATATCAATAGTGCCAAAGACAAAACATCACAGGATCATCTCAATAGATGCAGAAAAAACTTTTGACAAAGTCTAACATTCATGATAAAAGCCCTACAGAAAATTTGAATAGATGGACTTTATCTCAATTTGATAAAAGCCATCCATGACAGACTAACAGCCAACATCTTACTAAATAGACAAAAACTGAAAGCTTTCAATCTAAAATCAGGAATAAGACAAGGATGTCCACTATCACCACTCCTATTCAAAATAGTTCTGGGAACATTAGCCAGAGCAGTTAGACAAAAGAGAGAAATAATAGGAATAAAGATGGGAAAGGAAGAATTTAAATTGTCGTTATTCACAGATGACATGATACTCTACATAGAAGACCCCAAACCTCCACCAAAAGACTTCTATGTTTAATAAATAAATTCAGTAGTGTAGCTGTATACAAAGTCAACACCAAAAATCAATAGCTTTCCTGTACACAAACAACAAACTTATTGAGGGAGAAATTAGAAAAATCACACCCTTCATAATAGCATCCAAAAAATAAAATACTTAGGAATAAATCTAATAAAGGAAGTAAAAGATCTATACATTGAATTTACAGTAGTCTGAAAAAAGAGATTCAAGGGGATATCAGAAAGTGGGAAGATATTCTTTGCTTATGGATAGGAAGAATGAACATTGTGAAAATGACCATAGTCCCCAAATTTTTATACAGATTTAAGGCAACCCCAATCAAAATACCATTAGCATCCCTCACAAATCTAGAGAAAACATTCCCAAAATTCATCTGGAACCAGAAGAGACTTAGAATAGCAAAGGTATTCCTGGGCAATAAAAGAAAGGCAGGAGGCATCACAATCCCTGACTTGCAATTATACTACAAAGCTATTATGATAAAATCAGCAAGGTTTTAAAAACCACTAAAACAGACCTGATGATCAGTGGAGCAGATTAGAAGATGCAGACACAACTACAAACACACTCAGCCATCTTATCTTTGACAACAGGGCCAAACATGTTCACTGGAAGAAAGATAGCCTCTTTAATAAATGATGCTAGAAAAACTGGCTCTCTGCATGTCAAAGACTAATACTAGATCTATGTCTATCATCACGCACTAAAGTCAAAATGGATCAAAGATCTAAATACTAAAACAAAAATACTAAATCTACTGGAAGAGAAAGTAAGTCGAATCTTGAAGACATAGAGGTAAGCAGACTGCATGAATAAAACCCAGACTGCATGGGAAATACTTCAAAGAATCAACAACTGGGATCTCATCTTATTAAAAAGCTTTTGCAGAGTAAAATAAATCACCAACAAAGTGAAAAGACAAACGAATGAGAAAAAATTTTAGCCAATTTTCCCTCAAAGGACTAATATCTAGAAAATACAAAGAATTAAAAAAATCAGATCCCCTCCAGATTCAAAGACCCAATCTAAAAATGGGCATCTGAGATGAATACACCCTTCTCAGATGAAGAAATACAAATGGCAAATGAATGTATGAAAAAATGTTCAGCATCATTGGTCATTCAAGAAATGCAAATTAAAACAATATTGAGATTCCATCTCATCCCAGAAAGAATGGCTACCATCAAGAAATCAACCAAAAACAAATACTGGTGGGGCTGGGGGGAAAAAGGAACCCTTCTCCACTGTTGGTGAGAGCGTAGACTGGTACAACCACTGTGGAAATCAGTGTAAAGATTCTCAGAAAACTAGAATTAAAGGCCCCATTCATCCCAGTTATCCATCTGGGTGTCTTTCTGGAAGAATTAAAGCATCATACCACAGTGATACATGTGCACCCATGTTTATAGCAGCACAATTTCTAACAGTTAAGTCTTAGAAACAACCCAAATGTCCATCAAACAAGGAATGGATAAAGCATATATGGTATTTTTATACAATGGAGTACTTCTCAGCCATAAGAAGGATAAACTTAGGACTTTAATAGATGCAACTTGAGACCATATTCATAAGTATAATAAATCAGACTCGCAAGGGTAAACATCGTATTGTCTCCCTATTGTGAGAAATTGGATAAGTAAGTAAGGTCTAAAATGTACAATAGATACAGTGAAATGGGGAGAAATTGTTCAAAAGGAAAAAGAAAGTAGGATGGGTGAAAGGGGAAAGGATAATAGGGAAAAGGGGAAAAATTCAAGTCAGTTATACTATTAGTGTCTCTTAGTTCATTAAAAAGGAAGGTCTGTGCTAATATCAACTAGAGATAGTTTTATATCTCTATTTTACCTGCCCATGTCTTGTACCATGAGCGACTACTTCAAAGATAACAACATGTAACAAAATAAAAAATAAAGACATGTAATGTATAAGCTATTGTTATTCTCCTAGTATTTTTTTTATTTAAAAAAAATAAAAGCACAAAAACATATTAACAAACAGACACAAATTAGCATAAAAAATAGTACAATCAAAACTGATTTACAGACAAGGTGACATGGACTCAACAATGGTTGTTGCTTTACCTATTGATATCTTCGAAGTGTATATACATGAACACAGATACAGACATGCAAAATTGGTCAGACATTTAATCATCTCAACAACAGAAAAACACAAAAAACAAAAAACCAAAGACAAAAAAAAAAACCACCAATAGTTGCTGCTTTGCATATTGATATCTTTGAAGTGTGTGTTCAGGATAACACATACAGACATACAAGACTGATCAAATAACCCGTCATCAATTATTCCTTAGCATTAAGTGATATAATACAATAGTAGAACCATGTTAGCCCTCTTGCATATATCTCCTAGTATTTTGTTATGAAATTTTGTTTTACCTTTTCCCCCTAAAATTAAAAAAAGTTAAAGAAAACCCTAACGGTTGCATTTGCATTTGAAAAGAATATGTATTATTTATTTTGTACATCCAGAATTCTCCTTTCGTCTATTAAGTCACCTGAGTCATTGTGGTGTTTTTTATTCTTATAACTTTTTATTTGCTTGACCTGTTGTGTTTGATAAGGATATGTTAATATTTTCTAATTACAGATTCCTTCAGCCTATATCCACTGGGTCTATGTAGTTAGCTCTGACTTCATTTTTTGGAGCCTATCTCGGTTGTCTGTGTAGCCGATCGACATGGCATGACACCATTTTTTTTATTATGCTCATGGAGCCTAAGGCCACAATTGGAGCAGAGGGCAGCAGGGAAGCTTTGTCTCTGTTCTAGTCCAGGCTGGTCTATGTCTGTTCTGTCTGGGGAGGTGGAAATAGCTGGCAGATATCGCATAGGGCTAGATACGGGACTCACTGGAGGCTGGTCTACCTGTACGTCTAGGGCCTGAGCAGGGTGACTCAGAAGCTGGCACTGATGTTCGGGGCACTGCTCCTCACCGCAACATGACCGCTGGATTTGGAGAGGAACTTCCTCTGGTTTGCGGTACAGAGGAGGCAGGAGAGGGAATCAAGAGGATGTGTCAGACCCCAGAGAGAGGTACTCAAAGCGTGGGAAGACTTGGGTGTGCTGCTCCTGGCTGGATGGCAAAGGGAACTGTGCTGAGGAAATATGGATTTGGGTCCCTCAACCACTAGGGACTGAACTCCGCTAACACTACTGAGTTCAGAAGAGGACCCAGGGCTCCAGAGTACCACAGCCTCCTGGGCACTGCCTTGATTTCAGCCCTGTGAGACCCTGAGAATTCATCCACGTTATGCTGAACTTCTGACTTGCAGAAACTGCCAGATGATGAGTACTGGTTTAAGGCAGGAAGTTTATGGTACTTTTTACAGCATCAGTAGGAAAACAATTCAAAGGGTACACTTCAGCCCTTCTTCAGCTGTGCCTACGGCAGTTCCTCTGAACTGCATCTTCCTGTCCTGGCCTGGTGGGAAGATCTTCACCGGTATCCCATGTTACCAAGTTGCGCAGTGGTTGTGTCTGCAGGTTCAGAGGCTGCACTGCCTGGGTGTAAGTTCCAGCACAGGGTGTTATCTGAGCAAGTTATTAAAACTACTTTGGTATCTTCATCTGTGAAATAAGGGAAATAATAACAGCATTTGGGTTGAGTAATGGACTGGATTCGACTATTAATACACATAAAGCACTTAGAAGGACGATTGACATAATGTAGGACCTTAACCACAGCTACTGCTGCTGCCGCTGCCCCAACTACTAATGTTGAGCCCATTCCAGAGCCATTGGTCGTGAAGCTAAGAGAAGAATTTCCTTAGGCTCCTACTCAAGAGCTGTCCAACTGTTTTCCTGAAAAGTGCTCTCCCTGAATCTCCATAATGTAAGGATGTTCCTCAGAGATGTTTGACTGCAGAAAGACAGTTTTCTTTCCTCGATCCATAAGCGTGGAGACTTTTCAGCACAGGCCTGTTTTCAGACACTGTAGTTAACACGGTTTTGGAATTACTTCACCAGTGACTGGCTCTTTGGTTATGGACACGTTACTTAACCTTTCAGTATCTAGGTTTTCATATAGGGAAGATGAAGGTGCCAGTTGTGGTAAGAATTAAATGAAATAATGTAAAGTGCCTAGCATTGTTTTAATGAGTGCGGATGGTTTTATAGGCTTTATAGTGGGTTTGTTTGGCATATTTGTACACACATGTAACCAAATCTGAAAATTTTCATCCCTCATTACTTCCTATTCCCCTCCTTGGCCTCCTCCCCAAACCTTGCTTCTCTAATAGTCTCTTTTTACTTTCATTTTGTATCTTTTTAAATTTTTTAGAGTCCATAGATTGGGGAAAACATGTGGCTGTAGCTTTTCTAGGTCTGGCTTATTTTGCTCAACATGCTGATCTCCAGTTTCACCCATTTTCCTGCAAATACATAATTTTGCTTTTCTTTATAGCTGACATGTGTATATATAAAGTGTTTCCTTAGTCATTTGTTGGTAGACACCAGGGTCATTCCATATCTTAGTTATTGCAGACTGTGCTGCAGAAGACATGGGTGTGCAGAGATCCCTGTAGCACACTGACTCTAATTCCCTTGGTTATATACCAAAGAGTGGTGTAGCTGCGTCATATGGCAGTTCTGCTTTTAGATTTTTAAGGAACTTCTGCAGCGATTTCCATAGTGTCTGTTCAAATTTACAGTACCACTGTATAGAAGAGTCTCTTTTCCTTGGCATCCTTTCTGGCATTTATCTATCTATCTATCTATCTATCTATCTATCTATCTATTTTTGTACGTGTGATGACAGCTATTCTGACTAGGGTGGGATGGAATCTCAGTGTTTTCATTTGCATCTCCCTGATGGCTAAAATTAAGAAGCATTTTTTCATATAATTGCTGACCATTGCGCTTTTTATATTGATAAGTGTCTGTTCATTTGCCTATTTGTTGACCTTTTTGTGTTAACTCTTCGAGTTCTCTGTTGAAACAGTAGCTGAACAAAGATTTTCTCCAATTCTTTTTACTTTGTTTCTTCTTTTGTTGGGCAGAAGCTTTTTAATTTCATGTGGTCTTGTTGGTTGATTCTTGTTATTATTTTCTGTGTTCTTAGAGTTCTATGGTTTCAAGTGTTTCCCCTGTTTTCTTCTAGCACTTTCAGTTAGCATGGGCATTTCAAAGCGGAAGACATGGTTTTAGTATCATTTCCAGTGTTCTTTTTGAGGGTCACAAGAGCTCAGACTCTAAGCTGAGACTTGGGGCAATAAGCCAAGACCCTGTCAGTGGGCTGCTCTTCCTCACAGGCTCACACACAATGTCAGAGCTCCTCCACCATTAGCTTGTGGGTAGCCACAGCAGGAGGTTGATTTTTCCAGCAGAGGACTGTTCAGGCCTAAGCTGCCAATGCAAAACCCCTAAGCACTTTCTTTGAAGATGAGGATGGAGGCTCAGGTGCAAGGGCCTCTGGAGGCCAACATCTGGATGCCAGCAAGGTGCTTCTCCAGGGCTGATGGATGTACTGTGAAACACAGGTTCTGGTATAAAGTGGGACTGAAATTCAGCAGTTTGCAGCTTTGGTACTTCTGTACCCACTGGGCTAGCCTGGGTTGCACGGGCCCTTGGAGCTGCTTCTGCATAGCAATATCCCTAAAGTGTCAGGAATGAACAGGGATGTGCCAGGGCCCTGTGGGTTATGCGGTTGTCTTCTCTTTTTTTACGTCTTCTCAAGGTAGTAGAAGCGTACTTGGTTCTGACAGATGCCACAGCGGTGGGGGATGCTTTGAGTTCTGTTCCTCTTCCTCCATCTTCTCTCCTCTCTCTCGCTCTTTTCCCCTATTTTTGTCGCCTTGTCTCTTCAGCAAAGTCCTACACCGTGAGACTGACGGTGGGAAGCTAGCCCAGGACTTCCTTGCAGTCCGCCTCAGTGTGAATGCCTCTCAGGTTAGAGAGCCCCAGGAGTCGTGCATTTGTCAGAAGTGGCCTGATTCGTTACTCCTATCTCCACCCCCACCACTTTCATAAATGCATGCATCTCCTTTGAAATGTGTGCCCTGCTTCTCCAGCTTGCTTTTGGCAATCAGTGCCAAGCTTGGAGTAGGTGCAGCTTCAAGAAGAGTAACACACTACTAGTTTCTCTCAGTTCTTTGAAAAGATATGTTTGCCATAGCTAAATCTTGGAAATAACCCAAATGCCTATCAACTTAGGAATGAATAAAAATGATGTGGTATTTTTTTTGCAATGGAGTATTACTCAACTATAAAAAAGATAAACTCAAAGCTTTTATAGGTAAATGGATACAACTAAAGACCATAGTCATAAGTGAAGTAAATTGGACCCACATGTGTAAACATTGTATCATCTCCCTAGTGTAAGAACCTGAAAGAGTAAGTAAGACCCAAAAGGTACAATAGATACTGTGAAAGGGAAAGAAATTCCTCAAAGGAAAGGAACAAGTGGGATGAGGGAAAGGAAAAAAAGAAAGAAGGGAAAAATATATATGTATACAGAAGGATAGCTGAGGTAATTATACTACTGATGTGTATTGGTTTATTGAAAGGAACAGTTAATGCTTAAATTTTTTGGACTAATTTTGTAAGCTTATATCTGGTAATCTGAATGACTAATTTGAAGACAACAATATGCAATATAAGAACCATTGGTGAATTCCTACTATCTTGTTTAGTGAAGCTCTGTTTTGTTTCTGGTGTTATTTTTATTATTTTTTATTTTCTTAATGGTTTGATCAATCTTGCATTCTTACATATGCTAATCTGAGCAACTTCATTGACGATAATAATATGTAATAAGATAACCACTTTTAATTCCTATAATTTTGTTTTGTAGCCCTGTATCATTTTTATTGTTTTTGGTTTGTTTTGTTTATGTCTCTGTTGTTGTTATTTTGTTACTTTTTAAAAATTCTCTCTCAAATAAAAAAAGCTTCCAAAAAAGTTTGTGCTAATATTGTGTGGACAATTAAATGCTGATCTCTCGTACTCTGAATAATTAATTTAAAGATAACAATGTGCAATATATTGTTACCTTCTTATCATATTGTCCTGGAAGTTTGTTTTTTGTTTCTTTTGCTTTAAAATAAAGAAAAGAGTAACACATGAGCTCAGGGAAAGCCTGTGAACTAAGCTGGTTTACTTGGGGTTCCCAAGAGTGTCCCTGAGTAACAAACAGGAGTCCTATGAAATTAGACTATGCATGCCAACATTTGCTTTAAAATAAATACACATTCTGTATCGGGTCTTTCTTAGGAATGTAGTGTATTATACAACTTCAAAATGTTTCAGATAGAAAAAGGAGATTGAAGAGGATTTCAATAAATGGAAAAACATACCATGCTCATGGTTAGGAAGAACTAACATTGTAAAAATGGCCATACTACCAAAACTGTTGTACAGATTCAATGCAATTCCCATCAAACTACCATTAACATACCTCACAGATCTAGAGAAAATATGCCTCAAATTCATCTGGAACCAGAAGAGACCC
>PVLD010029769.1:0-17641 GCA_004027595.1 Dinomys branickii
AGGTCAAAATGGATCATAGACCTCAACATTAAAACAGAAACTCTAAACCTATTGGAAGAGAAAGTAGGTAAAAATCTTGAAGACATAGGAGTAGGCAGAGAGTTCATGAACAAAAATGAAACTGCAAGGGAAACACTTCAAAGAATCAATAATTGGGACCTCATCCTACTGAAAAGTTTTTGTACATCTAAAGAAATCAGCAGCAAAATGAAAAGAAAACCCACAAATTGGGAAAAAATCCTAGCTGGCTGTCCCTCAGACAAAGGTCTTCTATCTAGAACATACAAAGAATTAAAAAACATGTACCTGTCCAAATTCAAAGACCCAATCCAGAACCCAATCCAATCTCATGGACTCACAGCTGTTTATCTGGTTCATGCGTTTATCTTCTGGGATGAGAATTTCCTAGAGCCAGCAGTGAATTTCTTTTGGCTTGATCCCCAGATGAGTTAGCACAAGTGCACCAACGGGACCAAGAACTCTATTTCTCCATTCCCACTGGTTTATTTATAACTTTTTTTAATTTTTCCATATTCTATTTTAATCTCCCACCTTCCAATTCCATAATCACAGAACAAGGTTTTGGCAGGCCAGGGCCATGGGAAACCTTGGACAGTGAAACGGGTGTAACAGAGTAGCATGATTTTTTGTTCTAATTCCTGTAAGATTTTGGCTTTGTGAAAATATCCTTCCCTTATTTTTCAGCCTATTGACTCTCCGATTCAGTGCGTCCCCCAGTTCCTGATCTGTACATGGACACTGCCACCTCCTGGGACTCTCAGGAGGGCTAAATGACATGTGTACACGAGTGAAAAGAGCTTCAAAGCTGTTACTGTTGCCACTTCTCCCCAACCCAGACTCGCCACAGTCTGTTGTGCGATGTGCGGGGAGCTGTGGCTGTTGCCCGGGTCTTTTCCTGCCCCTCCCCTCTGCCCTCAGTAGCCAGGTGCACCGAGGTGGCCATGGTAATTGTTTCAAATGCTGAAAACTGCTCTTCAGGTGCACAGGCCCCTCGACAGTCCCCTCACCACCACCGCCATCCTTCCCAGGGACATGCAGGTTTCTGCCAGGCAGCTAAAGGTTTTACCTTGCTGGTGTCTACACAAGACAACAGCACGTCCCTGCCCAGCACAGTTCTCCCTTTGCCTGCGTCAGCTCTCAACCCAGCCCCAACCTGCCCCCTTTCTCCCTCTCTCAACATTCATCTGTCCAGTAACTATGGTTTGGATATGATTTGTATCCCACGAAACTCAATCTAGTGGCCCTGGGAGGCGGGGTGTTAGAGTGGTGAGGTGGGGCTCCACCCTCACGACAGACAAACCCAGTCTCCAGCTCTCCCTTCTGTGGGTGGGGCGGGCTTAGTTACCAGGAGAATGAGTGGATGAAAGACGAGCAGACCTCTCCCATACTCTAGTACACACGTGTCGTGTCGTCCTCTTCGCGGCAGGCCAGCCGCCCTTCCCTTTCCTCTCGCCGTGAGGGGAAGCAGCCCTTAATCATGTGATCATCATGCCTTGCACCTTCCAGCCTCCCGAATTGTCAGACAAAATAATCTTCTCTGTATAAATCACCAGTATCTGACATTTTGTTATAACATCATGAAAGGCACTAAGACATTAGATAATAATGTGCAGCTTTCAAAAAAGCCAAATATAGCCATGGGGTAAGTATGTACAGTTAAATAAAAAATCTTGGTGGGTTGGTTACTTGAGTCTGATTCTGTTTAAGAATCATTTACTGAACTCTACAATGTGCTGAGTTGGAGTTACCAGACAAGGAACTCAATTCTTCAGCTAGAAGCTAGTTAAGGCTAAAGCTACATCAGGCCAGAGATCAAGATAAGTTGGCTCCAATTCTGGAGTTGGGCTGACTCCCACCCACAGGCCCTTTGCCCATCACTGCAGAACACAAACATGCTGCCCACTATAGCTCACTCTAATAGTCACCACCCACTACCAAAGTTAAGACCTTTTCTCCTCCACCAGCAGTCTTCTCTGCCTGACACCCAGATATCCAGCTTCTCCTGTTTTTCTCCGATTAGAGACAGTTGGTTTCCCCTGGGAGAGACCAAGAGACAGTCCTATTTACCTCCTTCCTAGAGTATTGTACTCCATGAGGAGGCCACATGCAAGCCACACATTCAGACTCAAGCCCAAGGCAGGAGCAGGCTGGAGGGCACTAACCACAGCACCCCTCTTCCTGAGCCTTCCCCACTGTTGCAAATGTCAAAGCAGAAATTCTGTTGGCTTGGGAGTAGGAGGAGGCACCGTCTGCATGTGAAGGAACAGACGGCTGCTGGGGGTGAGACCGAATGCTCCCCCTACCTTGTCCTGACAAACCCATTTGCTGAGGTACCACAGCCTGGATGTACAACAGCCACCTCCGCAGCCTCCCCACCTTCGCCTTCTCCCATTACCATTTGTCCTACAAGAAACAAGTTCTCTTTTCAGCACTGAATCCTATCACTTTGCTTAGTGACCTTGGTTGACTTTCTTGGCTACAGGATGAAATGCCAACTCCTTAGCTTGGCCCAGGACACCTCCCATATGCTACTGTACATAGTTCATTCTGTCACTCCTAAAATAATCTTTCTTTCTAGATTCTGCCCTGGAATTCCTAGCAATTTTCCTTATGTTCTTCTCTCCTGCTAAACTCCTACTCACTCTTCAAGACCTACTCTAACGCCCCTTCCTCTGGAAAGTATTCCCCCAGGCTTTCATGGAAGATAATTGATTGCTCTGAAGACCACTCTCAGCACTAGCTTATAAAGTTCACACAGAGTGCATAGTGTAGGTTTTACCGTAATTCATCCACTTACATTTTGCTCTCCTCCACTACGATATAAGATCCTGCAAGCACATAGTTCCTGTCATAAGTTATTCTCAATATACTTGCTGAACGAATGTACTTGTTTGGTTGGTTTTTGCATTACTGGGGATGGAACCCAGGACCTTATGCAGGTGCTCTGCAGCTGAGCTACACCCACAGCCCTCCCTTACACCTTAAACTTGAACAGGCTTCTCAGTGTTACCGACATTCATATGCCTCCCTCCTCCTTCCCATCTGCCCTCGCTGGGTGCAGTCCTTAGGGGAAAGGAAATTCTATCGACTACGACAAGGGACAGGGCAGCCCTGTCTCTGGACTCCTCTGCCTGCCCTTTTAAATGCTCTTTCTGCTCTCTGAGGACTGTGTCCACCTCCAGATGCTCAGGAGGGGCTCAAACCAGCACTGGTGTGTGAGTGTGGTATGCTAACATCTTCAGACCACATTTGTCTGAGATATGAGAAATTGGAATCGAACGATGCCACAGGTTCTCAGTAGTTCTAGTAATCCGTAAGTTGTAAAGCAAATAATTCTTTAGAATTCCAGGCAGTCCCAAACAATAGGAAAATTATTTCTGAGCAGAAAGGCTCTGCAACACACCATGTGACAGAAACTATTTATCTGTGAGTAAGACAACCCTGGCACAACTCCTTCCTCCCTGATGCGCTGCCTCCCACCACTTCTGACTCAAAGCTCCCTCCTGAGTCGCCAGCTGGGAGCCTGGGGGATGGGGTTTGAGATGTGAATCCTTTCTCAACAGCTACCACCTGTATGACTTAAACTCTCCATCAGGAAGGGACAGGGAAGGGCATGGAAAAAGAATGAAGATGTGTTACGTACACGCACCAGCTCCCCACAAGGAGTGTGATTATGGTGTGCTGCGAACACGTAACAATGAAAACAAAACATTTTCTAGAAGAAAATTGTCCGTTTTCCTATCTTGTGGGCCACCACTCACAGCCTGGATTATCTGTGGAGCCTCCTGGAGGTAAAGACCAGGACACTTGGCATTTTGCGAAAGTCTCTGTCGTGTGGGTTGTATATTGCACAACTCTAGGGCCCCTCTTCATACAAGGCTTCATTGTAGCCTTGAATATGCTTTAGGATAACTTTCTGGCAGCTGACAGTAAACCTCCTGAGGAAAACTTATCTCGTATTCACAAAAGGTACTGGGGGGAGCGGGCATCTCTGTTAGCATTTTTAAAAGGAAGCTATACTAAATAAGGTGTGGCAAATAATAGTGGGTCAACAATCTTTCCATACAACAAATTAATATTTTTAGGTGTGGTGAAATGCACCTAACATAAAATTTACCATTTTAACTTTATTTTGCAGGGTTAGGTATTAAGCCTATGGCCTTGCACATGCTAGGCAAGTACTCTACCACTGAACTGCCTTCCCAGCCCAAACCATTGTTTAAGTGTGTAACTCAGTAGCATTAAATATATTTGCATTATTGAGCAACCAGTCTTTACCACCCTTTTCATCTTGCAAAAATAGAAGTTTGTGCTCATTAAACAATGGCTCCCCATGCTCCTCTCCTCCAAGCCCCAACAAGCTCCGTTCTATTCCCTGTCTCTGCTAACTTGACTACTACAGAGATCGCGTCTAAGTGGAACCATGCATAGTTTTTGGCATCTGGTTTATTTCACCTGGCATAATGTCCTCAAGTTTTATCCTTGTTGCAGCATTTGCCAGAATGTCTTTCTTTTTTGAATATTCCATTGTATTTATATGCCATATTTTGTTTGTCCATTCTAACACTGAAAGGCAATTGAGCTCTTACTACATTTTGTGAATAATGCTGGTATGGATAGTGGTGTACAAATTAACATTTTTAATATACCAAACACATTTTACAATGACTAACTCCCGGGGTCTTTCCTATCAGTGTCTCTGAGATGTCTTGCAGAGCCTAGTTTTTTTTTCCATGGATTTGATGTCATGGCCTTGTAGCCTGGCTGCTCCCACCTACACTGGAGACTACGGACTTCTTCAAGTAGGTTCCTCTAGCATATTTGGCAATCAAAACAGATCAATATAACAAAATTATTTTCTGAAATAATCATGAAATGAAATTAATAATGATAAAATGAGTGCAATGATTTGTTATTGAACTTAGGGTATAATAAGGACTGAAACTGTCTACAGTCATATCGGTAAGTGTGTGTCAACATGACTTTACTCTTTCAGAAAATACTTGATTAGGAAGACAAAGTTGAATTTCCTAAAAAATAAATTTATCCAACTACGATAATGTCTTGGTTAGGCAAAACTTTGCTTCCATTTGTGAACTCTGTATCAGGGCGTGAACACAACCACAGCCATCTTTCCCAGAATTGTGGAATGAATTAAGCTTGTGAACCGAGGTAGCACTGTAACATACTATCAACTGGTCCTCAGCTGAGTGTCTTAGTGAGTTAGAGCTGCTATTTAAAAAATGCCAGAGATTGGGTAGCTGTATTGTTTCCTGGACAAAATACCTGACAGCCGCGATTTAAAAGAGAGAGGTTGGGGGCTGGGGATATAGCTCAGTGGGATAAGCGCCTGCCTAGCAAGTGCAGGGTCCTGAGTTCGATCCCCAGTACCGCAAAAATAAATAAATAAATAAATAAATAAATAAAATAAAATAAAAATAAAAGAGAGAGGTTTACATTGGCTCACGGTTTGAGAAGGTTCCATCCATGGTTGATTATGGTGTAAGGGCAGGGGAAGGCTGTTCAACTCATGGCAGCCAGGAGGCAGAGAGAGAGAGAGAGAAGGACAGAGGCACAGGCTACGCCTTCCCAGGTCATACCCATCGTGACCAGCTTCAAACAGGCCTCACCCCTTAACAGCACATTCAGCTATAAACTCCTCAGTGACCCCATGATCGAATTATCTTTCAAAAACCACACCTCTGAGCATGTGAGGCTTTTAGGGAATACTTGGATCTAAGCTAATGCTTTAGATCTACTCCTAAGAGTAGCTTAAACCACAGGCTCTTTTGCTCACAGTTTTAGAGGCTGGCAAGTCAAAGATCAAGGTACCGGCAGGCTGGGTTCTGCTGAGGGACTTCACCCTGACTTGCAGGTAGCTGTCTTCGCAGTGTGACCTCACACAGCCTTTCCTGGTGCATTCCCAGGGGCGTGGAGGAGTCGTCTTCTCATGAGGAAACTAATCCTAGCATGGGAGTCTTCCTACATGAGCGCATCTATACCTGATTCCCGCCAAAGGCCCTACCTTCGATTACCGTCTTGTTGTGCAGTAAGACTTTAATGCATGTTGGGGGACACATGCACGCAGTCCATGATACAGGGTAAACAGTATCATCTTCTTAAAGCAGAATAAAGCTCATCTTCAATTATAAGTTATCATTCACTGTTTGGTTTTTTGCCTTGTTTTTCAGTGCCGGTGATCAAACCCAGGGCTTCACTGTGATAGGCAAGCGCTCTCCACTGACACATGCCCTCAGTCTGGCAATGTGCTTTTTGAAGACTCACTTCAAAATCTTAACTTCACTGTATTTACCACTGTTAAACTATTAACCATGATCTTTGTATGATACTAATGAAGTCTAACTCTGAAAGATATGCCTTGCCTCAGAGCCCAAGCAACTTCCAGAAAAATATCCCTATTTCTGATTTTCCTGCTTCTAAGATTTCTTCATAACAGTGACCTCCGGGGCCAGGCATATAGCTCAGTGGCACAATGCCTATCTGGCTAGTATAAGGTCCTGAGTTTGATTCCTCGTACAAAATAGTGACCTCTGTCAGGTATTGGCAATCAATAATATAATCAAGTCAGTATGTATAAATAAATAAATAAATGTTGTAGGACAAAAAGGAAATGCAATGAATTGATACTTTAAAACACATTAATTTTTGTAAAAGGAAGCAAAAACTTAGACCTGCACTTGATCTGTTACAGTAATAAAAAACATCAGTTTTTATCTTTAAGCCTTAACCTCTTCAAATTCATCAAGAAAGGCCAAAAGCAATCTTCTTCGCATCTGTAGTAGGCAGCACAGTGCCTCCATTCATACTGACCCAGATATGCTTTTAATTATTTTAATTTTAAAATGCTACTTTTCAATAAAGCAATACACTTGAGAAAAAACTTCAGCATCCAGATGAGATTGGTAAATTTGTAAAAACTCCATTTCACAATAAATTTAAGGTTGTAATACTGTCTGTGTGCTACTAGAGGATGAATTGTGGCTTTCAAATGTCTCAGCAGTCACAACAAAATCCCGTCCAGGGTCTTTACCAGAAAAGCCAGCATGAATTCCTTCAGCCGTTAGTTACAACTTCCCAAGGTTTTCATTTACAAAAGTCAGAGGAAATGTCTGAGTGACAGTAAAAATTGATTGATTTGGTCCTTTTCTTTAGAATGACCGTCCAGACAGGGAAAATGATCCAGACATTCAAACATCGCTCCATTGATTTCTTTTTGCAACTAAGACCAGCATCTCTTGTTTCTTCTGATATTTTTCTCTGAAACGTCCATTTTCTTATGCCTTGTTTTTGCAGGGTTAATGATGTTCTCCACAATGTCCCCATCTTCAAAAGAAACCGTTCAAAAGTTTAATATTTCTTTGGACATTGTCCTAGTTTGATTCTGGCTGTTAATAAACATGTTTGTGTGATCACAGAACAAGTTATTCAAGTTCCCTTTGATGTAGGGGAAAAACTCCCAAACTGATAGACGTCCAGTACAAGTTCATGTTCTCTAAAATTGAAGAATGAATTTTAGGAACAACAGAGGTGAAGAGCAGAATATATTTACTGGGGAAAGAAAGTGTCTGAGAGAGAGACAGAGGGGTCCCGAGTGGGTTGCCAAGGATTCTGTCTTTTCTAGGGATTTTTATAGAGTAAAGCCATGAGGTGAGGCAGGTCCCAAGTGGAAGACATGGGACCTCACACAGTGGGTATGATGTGGGACAAAACTATGGTAAAGCAATAAGATGAGGAGCATAATCGCTCAGGTAAAACTGATTAAATCGGGGTCAAATGAGGAAGAAAGTCAACAAGCAGGCAGGAAACAGAGCAAAAGTTTTTCCTGTAGGGGGTTTGGCCAATGGCTCTTCCTGGCTTTCTCAAGGTAATTGGTAACCTATTTAGAATATCAATCCCCGGTGTTTATCTTTAGGAAGTATGTGGTTGTATTCATTTTTTCTTTTATCTGGAGGTCTGGCTCTTAGCAAGAGGTGCCTGTTTTCCTCATAGATGCAAGGCATCTTGTCTTGTGCACCGGCTCCTTCAAAGATCTGTCCCTATCTGACTGCCTGTAATATTTCTATCTAACTTAGCTGTCTGTAATATCTTCGCAATCACAGAGTTAGCACTAATCATTTTGAACTTACAGTGTAGACTCAGGAGTATGCGGCACAACTGTGCCCAGACCAAGGTCTAAGGATCTCAAAGGATCATGAACTTACTGCAACAAATAATGTCCTGCAACAAATAATACCCACATGCCTGTAATGCATTGCAACAGTCATGACGTAAAGCACAAGGTTCATGAAAGAATAATTGCCCAGAGGTGGTAACTGGAAACATATATTGCTAAAGCAGGAAAGAGAGTCTAGTCATTGTTTAGAACTTAGACAAAAAAAGTTTCAGGGACAATGTCACTGCCCTTATTTGGAACTGCTAGCTAGTGATGACAAACATGGCTCACCTTTTCAGTGGTTATAATTTTTCTCACATTTCCTTCAGACACCCATGCCTGCTGCCACCAAGCATCTGCCTCTGAGGCCAGTGAGCGGCAGTGTGGGAAACAACGGAAACTTGGGTAGGACTGTGGGAAAGCATAGCCAGGGCTCCCCGATAAACACAGTCCCAGTTTCATCAGACCCTTTGGGGAGGCCCTCTGCCCAATTCACCTAGTTAATCTAAGATTTTGAGTTAATCCATTTCTTGCCTGTGATTGGTTTCAGAGTGGTATTTGTCAAACTTCTAGCCAAAGAAGATGGAAGAGAAGCAATAAGGGCTTCCAGACTCCTTAGTGAACCACAAGCTTTGTCCTATAGCTCAACAAGGCACACGTGTGGGTGCTGTACATGTATGTGAGCACGCATGTGTAGTATGTATCCTATGTATGTGTCTGTTATTGAGATTAATAAAAATTAAAAGGACGCTCACATAAAATGGATTTAGTATAATCCATATTAGGTTTTAGTCTTTATGTTTTTTTCTCAGTCAAAACATACTAAGAGCACAAATTCTATCAAACAGGTTCGCTCTTTTTAAAAGGCACCCACTCCGGCATCCTCTTTGTCACGGCCCATTTCATCATAATTTTCTATTAACCACCAGAGGGCAGTACAGTCTTGCAAAAAGCCCCGCCACTCACCCGCTGTAGCATATCGGCATCTGTGTAGCAGTTAGAAGCAGCCACTTGGGGAGGATGACGGGTTTAGCCAAAACAGCTCAGGCTTTCAAATTTTAAAAATTCGGATGAAAAGATTTCCTCTGAATACTATGAGGAAGACGTATGCAGTCTAACTGGTAGGCAACTTCAGACGCTGTGTTAAGAGTCCAGGATCAGAGCAACCAGCTTTAAGTTTCATCTCGTAACAGTGTGAACTTAGCCTCTCTGTTCCCTTCCCTGTAAAATGTGATAATAGCAGATCTATGACTACTTAATTTGAACGCTTGCTCCCTACGACACAGTGAGTGTGCACTCTGTCCCCTCCCAGAGAGGGTAAGCTCCCTGCAGCCGTATCAATTGCTGACCTGGGTGAATTACTTTTCATAGTTTCAGTTTCTTTAATCTGTAAAATAGAACTCATAACTTCAACCCCATTTAACTGCTTAAGGAGTAAATGTACATATTTGTCGCAATGCCTGGCATGCAGGGACGTGTAACGTGTGTGTGCTTTTTGTTTTCTATTTAATATTCTTCTTATAATTACTACTGATATAATTATTAGGTTTTTAAGGAAAATCTTGTCACTCATATTGGTGCCACTGACTGCTTACCTTCAAGCGCATTTGAGAAATAGCAACCCGGACTGCATTTCTTGGTTTCGGCACCCAGATGCAGCCTGGCTGCTCACTGCTTCTCTAGAGCTTCAGCCCTCCGCCCTGCCTGCATGTGAGGCGACTATCACATGACTTATCTTTGTCAACAGACATATGTGTAATTCATGCCCCCTTTAACTTGGCCTTCTTTTTGGAAGTAGGTCTTTCAGATACACCATTCAAAAGCTTCAAGGTTTTGCCAGTGAGGCTGTATTGAAGGTGTCAAGCCCTGATTCTCTGGACAGATTCTGCAGATCTCCCTACACTGGGCTCTGCTGCTGGGTCTTGTGGCTCAGCACTGATCCCCTATCCTGGCTTACATCCCCTTGCTGCCATGGAAAGTGTCTTGGTTACTTTTGTCTCGTTGCTGAGACAAAATACTCAACACCCAAAATGAAGGAAGGAAAGGTTTATTGAGCTTACAGTTTGTGGAGGTTTCAGTCCATACTTGGCTGGTTCTGAGACAGAGTGGCACAAGGCAGAGGGCAAACATTCATGGCAGCAGAGCACAGCAAAAACAACCAACCAAAAGGGAGGAATGGCTGCAAGCAGCCTCTTTCCTTCCCTTACATTGTAAAACCTACCCCCACCCAGGCGGTGTGTAGCTTTCACACAGTGTCCATGCCCTCCTCTTCCACAGGCTCAGGATGTGTACAAAATAAGCACCCTGGCTTCCTGCTGAATCTACTCAGTCAAACCTCTAGACTCCCCAAGTTGACACAATGTATCAGCCGTAACAGAGAGGCTTGTCTGTTTTAAAGTTGGACCTGAACCAGTATGGTGGTACACACCTGTAATCCCAGCACTCAAGAAGCCAAGGCCAGTGGATTGCCACAAGTGTAAGGCCAGCCTGGGCTTGATAGTGAGTGCAAGACCAGTTTGAACTACATAGCAGAATGCTGGCTCAAAAGATGGAAAACAAAAACCTACTTCAAAATGATGTAAAAAATCATCAATCATTCTATATGTTTTATTATATGTGCCAGAAGAGTTCAGTGATGTTGAACTTTTTTGTAGCAAATAGTATCTTTTAGTAATAAAACAATTTTGTCAATATTTGCAAACAAAAACAGATCTCGTAAGTTTATTGACGTTTGGGGAGATTTCGAGTTTGCCCTAATGAGCCAAGAGAGCCATATTGCTTTTGCCTGGCTCACCAGGCACCAGGCAGTTGGGTCAATTCTTGGCAGGGGATTGACTTTCCCATCAGTTTTGCCTTGTCTCACCCCACCTCTGAACTTCCTATCCCACCAGACCCTGTCACTGTTTAAATCGGCGCCATTCTGGACAGAGCTGCCCTGGGTAAGAGCGCCACAAGACAGAGCCAGGGCTTGTGTTGGGCTACTGTAAGTGCTGGATGGCTTCCAGAGGACAAGTTCACCCTGCGAGCCAAGGAATCTGTTTTCCCACTCAACTGTTTTCACCAAGTTAAGAGTTCAAAAGCCTTGTCTTAAAAAGTCAGAACTTTTGTAACTGGACGACTGGTGTTCCAGTGTGGTCATGTCTGCCCTTTAAATGTGGAAACTGAAGCACTTTGTAAAACCTGAAAACAGTTTAAAACATGAGAAAGGCCTTCCCCACCCCACCCTCAAACAGGAATTTTCATGCACTGTAGAAATTATTCAGACGCAAAGCATCACATCCTAGTGAACATAATAGGGTCTTGCATCCCCCTCTTACTTGAACACAACTCTCATTGACTTAAAAGTGACATTTCCAAACTGGCTGCAAGAATGATTTGTCTCGGAAACAAAGCAGGCTGCATTTGTTCTGGTAGAATGGCTTCTCTTCTTTGTCTGCAGATAATTTGATACAGCACTCGTTCATTCATTCAAGGGTGACTCTTGTTTGAAAAATTTCTCAATGAGACCATTTAAAAATTATTTTTTAATCCAGAGCTTTCATTATTTAGCCTCTAAGGCCTCTTTTAGCCTTAAGCCTTGTCCTTGTTATCTTAATAGCAATGGTAAAAATTGATCTTTTGAAATAAATAAAATTTGTCACAGTAAATTCAAGCTAAAAGTGACCATCTCTCCCAGAAACTTTCTCTGGACTATGTAGCTTTGGACTATGAGGCTTGTATGTAGAATTTTAAACTAGAGATTTTCTAAGTGCATCATCCCCCCATTAGGATGATAGGTATCAGTCTTAAGAGATGGAAGCCGAGGAAACTCACCTAACTGAAGGGACATCCATCCACATGCTTGATGCTGCTTTAAGAGGGGTAACAAATCTCTGAGTGTTTAAAAACAGTGCTCTGGAAACCAGAGCAGCAGGTAATATTATTTTCTTTCCCATCAGGGCCCAGCCTTCTCCTACCTACCTTCTCCAGGCCTCGGCACTTCCTGGCCCCTTAGGTCAGAATTCCTATAAATTCCAGGCCTGGCCTCTCTCTTCCGGGCAGAGGTGAGGCCTGGGGAAAGAGAAGGCTCTAAAATCACATCTTCATTAACTCAAACAAAACAGACAGGCAGGGTTTACGTCTTGGGCCTATGAATCTTCTTTGTGATGGTTCCCATGTCTCTTTAAATAAACAATGTAGAAAGAAAAATATTACAGTCTCCTTGTGCTGCCATTTTGAAAATAACCTAGGTGGGAGAGGTGACCCTGAGGCAGTGCCTGTGTGGAGCTCTGACTTCACTTCCACGGTTGCCTCTCCTAAAAAACAGCCACCTCACAGGTTACTACAATACCTGTGTGTACTTAAAGATCTCTTTAACAGGAAAAGTAAGATGCAACTTAAGAGTTAGAATTTACCAGAAGCTAGTCTGGTTAGTAGTTGTTTTTCACCTTCAACTTCATATGCTTTTAGCATGTGAATAGGCTTCAAAAGAATAATCAGCTTTTAAAGTTGATGTAGCCCTTTAAGACATAATTAACTGAAAGAATGAGATTGTTAAATATCAAAGAGGTTGCTACTACATCTTAAATTTCCCCCTGAGTGAGACATGAATGATCAAATTCAGAAACACTTCATTTGATAGAGCTAAATGCTACCCTTCTCCTTGCTAATCTCCTTCTGAGATTTTACTCTTCACTTGAGCGAATTAACTGAGGGTGAATGATGATCAAAAGAAAACCTGAGTAAGAGCTAACTCCATAAATTGCTGGTGAGACTGAAACACAGATTGGAAAAATCTTCCTTTAGTCAGATGAAGATCAGAAGCAAAAGGCACAGATATAATCAAGGGATATCTGTTATAAAATAAATAAAAGAAAGCAGAAACTGGAAGACTTGGAGAGGAGTTAAGAATGACATCAGTAAGCAGAGAACCCGGGATCTGGGAGGCCCTCTCCCCCCACCCCCCGCCCCCGTGTATTTCGCTGGGTAGGTAGAGCCTGGGTTATGAAGAGCTACTGTCTTGGAGCCTCCCAAAGCTACCTCATTCCCTCCTTCCCATACATACCAATTTTCTTTTTGTAAGTGGGATTGAGACAAGGCCCTTGAACAGAGTGGAAATGAACAGAGGAAGTTTACATGAGTTAAGAAGGCCCTGTTTTGAAAAATAGTATTCTGAAAAGTCACTCCTGGGGTTTATACTACACACAAACCCAAAACCTGTGTGTAAGGAGATTAGGGAGGGGGAGAGAGGAAGAGAAAGCGGAAAGAGAAGGAAAAAGAGATGAGGAAGAAGAAATGATTGGGAAAAACTCAAACGTTAATTTGGGTTAAATTAATGGGGGACTAGTTAAATAAATTATGCCACATTTCTCAATAGAATAATAAAGAATGTAAAAATAATAAATCTGAGGGTGTTATCGAAGACATACTGATGCTCAACAGCATTGACAGTGTTATCTCTGGTGTAAGAACAGGGAGGATCCCGGAAGAAAACAAGAAATTAATGAAAGTGGTCTCTTACAGGGAAAGAACACATGGGTTAATGGATCTTGATGGGCACTTCTGGATAAATAGCTTTTAAATTATGTCAGTTTTTCAAACAAATGAATGTATTACTTACAGAGAATTTTAATTTAAAGTAGCAATACAACTCAATAATAAAACAACCCAATATTTTTTAATGGGCAACCAATTTGTACATTTCACTAAAGGAGACATATGTGTAGTAAATATGCACATAAGAGATTCTCAATATCATTGGTCATAAGGGAAATGCAAATTAAAATGAAAGTGGCACAAATGAAAGAATCTGACAGCACCGTGTGCAAGGAGAGCACAGAACCACTGAAATTTGTGCATTGTTGGTGATGATGCAAAACTGTACAGCCACTTGGGAAAATGGTCTCAGTTCCTTATAAAATTTAACGTACATTTTACCGTATTATCCAGCGGACCCATGCATACATATTTAACCAAGAGAAATAAAGATAGTCCATACAGATACACACACATACACATACACATAAACCTGTACACAAATGTTTATAACAGTTCTAATCATAATCACCAAGAACTAGATCTGACCCAAATATTTACCAATTTGTGTGGATTATTTGGGTAAATAAATAATTACATTCCTGAAATTCTACTTAGCAATAAAGGGAATGACTTACTAATACATGCAACATCATGAATAAATCTCAAATGCATTGTACTAAGTTATATCATGTGTGTGCAGCTAGCAAACATGATATACAATTCCACTTATATGACAAAGAGAAAGGTACTGTTATAGGGAGGAAACATGAATTAATGGCCATGCTAGGTAGAAAAAATGTTTATCTGCAAAAGGATATGCATTGGCTAAGCTTTATAAAATTTGTTTACCTTCAAAGTGTATGCCAATTAGACCACAACAAACCTGACACTAGAAATAAGAGAAAAATACGGTTAAATTTATTTTGAGGGAATATAGAGAAAGGGTCTCAGTGTACAGTTCAGTCTGGCCTTGAACTCACTATATAGCCCAAGCTGGCCTCAAACTCACAATAATCCTCCTGCCTCAGCCTCCTCAAGTGCTGGGATTACAGGCATGGGCCACCATGCCCTGCTAAATTTCTATTTTGAAAAACAGCAGCAGTTTCAGTCCATGGTCTTGATCAGACATGTCTTCAGGCAACTGGCCCAGGGTGGGGGTTGCAGGAGAGAGAGGAGAAGGCCCGTAAGACGTGGATTGTGGACTGATAAGGCTTTCTCAGTATCCAAGGGCCATTGGTGCCAGAAGCCCTCGCAGATACACAAATCCATGGATTTTTCAAACACCTTATAAAAAATGTCATAGTGTTTGCATAAATACCTGTGCATATTCTCCTGGATCCTTTTTAAAATTATGTTAACTGTTTATAGTATCTAATATAAATACTATATAACTAGTTGTTATACTACATTACTTGAAGAATAATGACAAGAAAAAAATCTATCCGTATTTGGTACAAATGAAATTTTTTCTGAATATGTTTTGATCCATGGTTGACTATATCCACAGACATGGAACCACAGATGTGGAGGACAGAGCAAGACTGAGAAGACTTGCTAATGGATGGGCTGGGTGTGAGTCTGCAGTGATCTAGAGTTAACAAAGGAGACTCTAAGAGTTTTGTTTTATTTTTAATTTCCTGTGCTATTTGAGGCAGGTATCGAGCCAACAGCATCAAACAGTTGTGTTTCTGATTCTGTCTGGAGTTACCTGCAGAACTTCTGTAACGGGGAGACGCTTGTGCGCACATCAGCAGCATCCCCAGGTGTGTGCTAAGACTGGAGCAGCGACATAAAACCTGGAGAACATGAGACAGAGTCATGTCATTATCTTGGAAATTAAAGAACAGAAAATGAGCCCAGTCAAGACCTCAAGTCAGAGGCTAATCCGAAAGAAGATACTTCACATTGCAGAAGCTGTTTCTTCTCCAACAGTGTGAAGTTGAAGCCATTATTTGTATTTTCTTGTCACATAAAACAGCCTGATAAGGAAAGAGGAGGGGAAAGTTTACATGAAATGTACCCCATTTATTAATTGATGATAAGCCGTTATGGTACATTTTTGTCTGTAAAGTTAATTTCCTGTGCTTACCTAAGCATTTACCTAGGCTGATTGTGGACTGAGTAGTGGTTGTCTATTAACTTAGCCTAAACCTTCCTAGCCACATCCTTAACTTGTCTCTCCCAGTGGCTTGGGTTTAATGTCTAGAACAGAGCAATTGCCTGTGGTCACTTTAGTGCAGGGTCATTTGGTCAACGCAGCTAAACCAAACATTAGAATGGTGTGTGAGGTCCAGCAGGAAATCATTTAGGCTTGTGCTCGTGAAACTGTTTTGTGAAGGCGGAGACCATAAAGAAATTCTAAGTTGTAGTAGGGGCTGGGGTCCAGCTCTGAGGCAGAGTCCCTGCTTACAGCATGTGAGGCTCTGGGTTTGATCCCCAGCACTGAAAAGAGGAAAACTCTGTGATAACAGAGTTCAACTGACCATGTACAACCCATTCTTTCATTTCACCTATATGCATATGCACATAGACATACGTGGGCACAAGCATATTCAGATTATAGAATAACACATAGAGTCTATTATAAAACATTTTAGAAAAACCCTAATTTCCTGAGTTCCATCCCCAGTACCGCAAAAAAAAAAAAGAAAGAAAAAAAAGAAAAACCCTAATTCCATTTCTCAGATAGCTATTAATCTTTTTTAATATATTCTCCTAGATTGTTTTCTACATTTTTACTTTAAAAGCATTATGTATACAGAGATAAAAAAAATTCAAGCCAATATATATATATATATATATATATATATATATATATGCACCCTGGATATTAATAGTTTAACTCTGATTAAAAAGTGGAACTAATACAAGAGAATATATCTAAATATCTCTGAAGAATATGTCTAAATAATTCACTGACTTTTAAAGTATTAAGCTAGAGCTGTTTCCTCTAATGCTTATTAAGAGAATGTGATAGATGATCCATGTAAATGAGAACAATAAAATTACATAGCTACCTGATTTTATGTAAGGAGTTTTAGCAATAATAATTTCAAAAAAGAGCTATTATACTTATTTATGATTCAAGAAATACTTTACTGTACTTGACAGTGCGTTCCTAAAATCCAGTACACAGGAGGACGGAGGGTTTGAGGGCAGCCTGAAATACATAGTGAGACACTGTCTCAAACAAAACAAAAAAATTTTATTCTGATAGAAATGTTTTCTAAATAGTACAGTGAAGTACCTTTCCTAATGTACCTAGTAATTTGAATTGCTTAAGTATTTGAATTAAGGAAAAAAATAATAACAACTCATAGTTAATTACCTTTCTTGTTTAAACTCAATCTTATTCAGGAAAGAATAAGAAATGTAGCTTGGTGGTAGAGCTCTTGCCTAGCACGCATGAAACACCAGTTTCAATTCCCAGTACAGAACAAGAAAGTTTTACCTGCCTATAATCCCAGCTACTCTCTTCCCTCTGTTGGAATGCCAGTTTTCACACTCACATTTTTCCTTTTCTTGACTTATTTCCTTCTTTGGTGGCGCACATGCTCCAAAGCTTCCTAGGGGTGGAGGGGGCCAGACTGGAGGCTGAAGAGGGAGGATCGCTGGAACCCAGGAGCTCAAGATCAGCGTGGGCAACACAGCAAGGTCATATCTTAAAAAACAAAACAAAATCGCAAAGCAAGCTTTTGAGATTTTTGCCTCCCCGAAAACATTTTTGTTGTTATTCTCATATTTGATAGTTTGGCTGGTGGGGAATTGGGTGGAGAGATTTTTCTCTCAGAATTTGGAGGCATTGCTCTGTTATTTTTCAGCTAACTTAAAGACTGCTATGCCATTCTACTTCCTTGTGACCTTTCTTTTTTTTTCCTCTGCAATCTTTTATATCTGTCTTATTCCTAGTGGAAATTTCTTTTTTTTTTT
>PVLD010029770.1:0-17640 GCA_004027595.1 Dinomys branickii
AACAAAGAAAGGGCCAGAGTTCAGTCATAAGTACTGCCAAAGAGAAAGAAATACACAAAGGAGCTTCTATACCGAGATAATACAGCCCACAGAGTGAAGAGACAATGTACGGAATGGGAAAAAACACTTGCAAACTATTCGTCTGACAAGGGAACAGAAGGGACTCAAAAAACTTCAACAACAATGGTTCTATTTTAAAAAATGGACAAATGATCATTTCTTTAAAAAAGAAATACAAATGGCCAAAAGATATACGAAAAAAGACTCAAAATTATTAGCCATGAGACAAATGTAAATCAAACCACAATGGAGTATCATCTCACTCAGTCAGATTGATCTTCATGAAAAAGGCAAAAGTAAGAAATAGTGGTAAAGCTGGAGAGAGAGAGAGAGGAATTCCTACACACTGCTGGTGAGAATGTCAGTCAGTACAGTCATTATGGAGCATAGTGTGGCAGTCCCTCAGAAAGCTAAAAATAGAACTACCATATGATCCAACTCTCTCACTACTCCATGGATATTCAAAGGAAATTGGTGTATCAGACAGATGTCTCATGCCTGTGTTTATTCAGCAGTCTTCACAATAGCCAAGATTTGTAATAAACCTAAACATCCATTGGTAGGTGAACGGGTGAAGAAAATGTGGTGTGTATGCACACTGGAATTTGATTCGGCCACCTAGAAAAATGAATCCTGTCATATGTGGCGGGGTAGATGAAGTTGGAAGATATTACATTAAGTGGAATAACCAGACAAAGAAAGCCAAACAATTCATGTTCTCTTGTATTTGGAAGCTAAAAAAATACACTGAGAAGTAGAAGGTGATTTCTAGAGACTAGAAAGAGTGAGGGAAGGCACAAGGAGGATGGATAACAGGTAGCAAAACACAATCTGGTATTTGTAGGAAGAATAAATTCTTCCAGCACAGCAGGGTGACTATCGTCTACAACAACATAGTATATGTTTTATAAGGTGTGACATTTTCTATAACAATCTATTATGGGCATATTTTATAATAAATTAAAAGAAAGGGATTTAAGGAGTTTGAATATAAAGAAACGATAAGAAGGTGGGAATACTGGTTACCCTGCTTTGGTCACTAGATATCATACACATGAATTAAAATATCACACTATAGCTACAAACTGTGAACAATTATTATGTGTTCAGTTTTAAAAGATCAAAAATAAATGATATCACTACTGAGAGCTTAATAAGAGAGCACTGTGAGCCATTTTACACCAATATATTTAGTTTAAAAAATGTCCTAAAAATACAAGAGGGAAAATTACGGAATGGAAGGGAACTAGCAGGAAGTTGGAGAGGACAAGCAAGAAAAGGGTAGAATGAAGGGCGGATATGATCAAGATGCAATAAATACATGTGTGGAATATCACAGTGAAACCCACTAACTTGTACCATCTCTCTCTCTGTGTATATATATAAGAGAGATGGTACGAGTTAGTGTGTGTGTGTGTGTGTGTGTGTGTATATATATATATATATATATATATATATATATATATTTAAAATAACATCTGAGGTACACCATAGTAGAGAAACTTGGTAAGAGGTGTGCAGGCCATATGCAGTTATAACTGTAAAACCTTGTCAAGAAGAAGTAAAGCTCTATATAAGGCAGAGATGTATCGTGCTTGTGGGTCAAAGATGAATGTCAGTTGTCCCCAAATTGATTTATACATTTAGCGCACTAACAATCAAATTTCTTCCAGATATTTTTAATTGGCAAAGTGATTCTAAAATTTATATTAGAATGCAAGATCAAACCATCTTTGAAAAAGAACAAAATTGGAAGAGTTGTAGTGATAGACTTCAAGGCATTATAAATTATAAGAAAGAAAGAAAATATGACTGGGGCAAATAAGACAAATAAACTAATACATAGAATAGAAGTTCTAAAAGGACCTACACACACATCATTTGATACTTGATAAAGGTGCAAAGGCAATTAAGTGAAGAAAAATAACATTTTTAAGAAAGTGTTGAACAACTGGATATCCAATTGTAGGAGAGGTATTTTTAATTTATATTTTGTACTACATTAAAAAAAACCTCAAAATTGATCACTGACCTAAGTATAACGCCTAAAATGAAACTCTAGATGAAAACTTTATGACCTTAAAAAAGAAATCTTTATGACTTTCGATGAGGCAGGTAGCCAAAAATAATAAATAATAACTAGATGAATATATTTTAATTAATAAAATAATTTGTACACTTATTAGTTAATAATATTGACAGCCTCCTGAGCGCTAGGATTACAGGAGTATATTACCACACTGGTTTGTTTCTTGGATTGAAAGCAGGCACATACTAGGCAAACACTCTACACTGAGCTACATTCCCAGCCCCTTCCCTTTTCGGTACTAGGTGTTGAACACAGGGCTTTTCCATTGCTCTTTAAATTATTTATACTTTGGATTTCTCATATAAGAGAAACTATACACTATTTACACTTGTGTGTCTGATTTATTTCACTTAATATTATGGTCTCAAGGTGCATCCATTTTACTAAAAAAGACTCAAACGTATTCTTCTTCATAGCAAAGTAGTACTACATTGTGTATAAATACCATATTTTCTTTATCCATTCATCTGTTGATGGGCATCTGGGCTGTTTCCAAGATTTAGCTATTATAAATTGTGTTGCTATAAGCATGGTATGCGTATATCACTGTAATGTGATACCTTTAACTCCTTAGAGTGATACCTATCTGGGAATATGTCTCAGTGCCATAAGCATCTGCCTGTCAAGTGCAAGGTCCTGAGTTCAATTCCTGGTACTAAAAAAACCCACAAAAAACAAACTAGAGTGATACCTAGATAGGAAATAGCTAGATCAAATGGAATTTTGAATTTTAGTTTTTGAGGAAACTCCATGCTGATTTCCATAGTGGTTATACTATTATTTGATTTCTTTAAGATAGCCTTTCTTTCTCAAGTAAGATGAAATCTCTGTGTTGTTTTAATTGGCATTTCTCTAATGACTAGAGATGTTAAAGATTTTTTCATGTATTTATTTGTCATTCATACTTCTACAAAATGTGTATTCATTTCAGTTGCCAATTTTGAGGTCTTTTACTTTGGAAACTCCAATTTTTTGAGTTCTTTATATATTCTAGATATTACTCCTCTGTCCAAAGAATAATAGGCAAAATTTGTTTCCATTCTGTAGGTTGTTTCTTCACTCCGTTGGTTGTTTCTTTTACTGTGCTGAAACTTTTAAATTTGGTATGATCCCACTTGTTTGATTTTTGATACTATTTCCTTTGCAAACAGGGTTTTGTTCAGAAAGTCCTTGCTTATTCCTATCACTTCAAGAATTTTACCTCTTTTATCTCCTAGCAGGTAACCTGTTTCTATTTTAGCATTTAGTTCTTTGACCCATTTGATTTTAGCTTACTAAATGATGAGGGTTATGGGTCTAGATTCAATCTGCATGTGAATAGCCAGTTTCTAGCACAGCTTATTAGAGGTGACTTGTATGATTTTGTTCCCTTTGTCAAAGATCAGATAGATAAATGCATCTGGATTGTTTGTGCATCGTCTATCCTGTTGCACTGATCCACATTTCTGTGTTTGTCCCAGCACCATGTTGCTTTACCATAGTAGCTTAATGTAACTTGAAGTCTGGGATTGTGATGTCTCTTTCTTCCCCCTCATTGTCTAGATACTTTTGCTATTTGGGTCTTTTCTGGTACAATATGAATGTTAGGATTGTTTTCTCTACTTCGGTGAGGAATACTGTTGGTATTTTGATTGGGATTGCATTAAATATGTATGTCATTTTTGACAGTATTACTTGTGGCTATTTTGACAGTATTAATTCTGCCGATCCAGAAACATGGGTCATCTTCCAACTTTGCATGTCTGTATATGGGCTCATAGATTTACACTTCGAAGATATCAATGGATAAAGTAATAACCACTGTTGAGACCATGTCACCTTGTCTATAGATCAGTTGTGATTGTACTATTTTTATGCTAATTGGTGTCTGTTAATATGTTTTTGTACTTTTATTTTTTTTAAATAAAAAAATGGGTCCTCTTTCCATTTTCTGATGTCCAATTCATTCTCATTTTTCAGAGTACTGTAGTTTTTGTTATAGATATCTTTCATTTCCTTGGTTAGGTTAATTCCTACATACTTAATTTTTCTTTATTCTATTGTGAATGGCATTCATTATTTTCCTAATATTTTAGTCAATGAGTTCATTATTGTTGTACAAACATTTTTGATTTTTGTGTATTGATTTTGTATTCTGCTATGTTACTGAACTGATTATTAGTTCTAGGAGACTTTTGATGGGATTTTTTGGGTCTTCTAGTGGAAGATATGTCCTCTGTGAAAAATGATAATTTGACTTAGTTAAATAAAAGTTAAAGAAATAGCATTGAGCTATGGCTTAATATAATTCCTAGATCCATGATACTAAAAAAAAGCGATCCAATGTATGCTTGTTTATTGCATGAGTTCTTTATCTTCTGAATACTCTACCTGGAACTTGGCAAAGTTGAAGGGGAGCTGTTGACTAAGGAGTGACTTGAATTTAAAGGGAAAACAGAGGGTCAGATTGTCCAGGATTTAATTCCTGACTCAACCACCTAAACACAATGGAAATTTCAACCACTTTATAGCTTTTCTAAGCCCTATTTTCCTCATATTTACACAGAACATGGCCATATGTTCTTCACAAAACTGTAATAAGACTGATGTGTTTACATTTACAAAGTGTCTAGCTCAACAGGTGCTCAACCAACAGCAGCAAGAACAACCTGTCACAGTCCTGTTCCCAGGGAGGTGTACGCTGCTTCTCCAGGCAGTGCGAGTTTTCTGCCCTCTCCTTCACATTGCCATCTACAAAACATGCTTTAAGTACAGTACACACATATAAAACTTTTTAGTATTTGTTCGACATCATTATTTATCAGAGGTGTCATCCACTGTGAAGAATCTCTGAGTAAAACAAATTAGGCCCAGGCTACAATGAAGTATCATACCAGTTCCTTTCACATATAGATAGAAACATCAGCTCCTATTAGCAGTGTCCTTGAAGGAATGCTTGACTGTTTTTAGTGACTTTATGAAAAGGATAAGCAGTTAAAGAGAAGCATTTCTGGTCTTTAGTCATTGAATTCATGGTTATTTTGTATTTGTTTGCTTGAACAAAAAGGAGATGAGTACTGCAAAACTTTTAAGAATTTGAAAAATGCAAAGCAAATGATTAATGATTAAACTAACTATCACAAATTGCTTTTTAATTATCAGATGCCAATGATTTGTGCTGGGTCATTGATATTACCATATTCGGGATCCTATCTAGTATAAGAATAATCAAGGCTGTGCAGCATGGCACTATTTATAAAACATACTATGTTCACTACTATCCTGCCCTCTGAGCAGGGTCTGGACTTATTTAAGCTTCACTATCACTGAAACAGGAACCTGAAGAAGGCACAGGGCCAAAGATATAACCATCTCTTGTCTCTTTACCGCTACTGACTAGACAGCTGTGAGGGGATAATTCTGTACATAAGATCTCTACCCTGTCGCCAATGAGGCACCAGGTGGCACTTTGCTAATAGAACCCAAAGAGATGGACAGGTCTCAGCAAGCATTCTAACTGTACCATAGTGTGGCTCAGGAATCAAACCAACCTTGTTGATTTATTTTCATGTGTTTTAAATAGAGATGGGATTTAAAAACCCTTTTTGCTACCAAATGTTACGTTGGATTTGATACACACACCTGTGTGCACACACAAACATGCACACATTCAGTTTTAGTACCAGGAAAAGACCAGGGCTTGGTAAGTTTTGGTTACCAACAAAACCATTCCCCTTTCGAGCCCTCACTTCTACAACCAATGTCATCCGTCAGCCTAGATGTAGTAAATACATACATGCACAAAAGGTTCTAGCAATCTCATGCTTTTCCCAATAGCCAGGTAAATGCTTTCCTAGGATTCATCATAGAAGTATGCTGTTTCAGAGATGTCACACCAGTTTGTGTTAGCTAGCCTTATTTTCAGCTTGTGTCTTAGTCAGCTTTTCATGACTGTAAGCAGCTACCTGAGTGGGCTAGGTGTGATGGTGAATGTCTGTAATCCCAGCGTTCTGAGCAAATGAGGCCAGTTTGAGCAATTGAGCAATGCAGTGAGACTCTGTCCCCCCAGATAAAGAAGGGCTTGGAATACAAATACAACCCGGCACAAAAGTCCTGGATGCAGTCATCAGGGCTGCAGTTAACCAAGCAAGCAAGCAATGAAAAATTTTATTTTGGTTCATAGTTTTGGAAGTTCCAGATCATGAGTTGTTGTTCCAGTTGCTTTGGCCCTATAGGGAGGCATCACCTCATGACAGGAGCACCAGGCCAAGTGAACCACTCACTTCACAGCCAGGAAGCAAAAAAGAGCCCAAGGAGGAGGCCAAGGTCCTACCAGTCTCCTCCAACTACCTGTTCCCAAAGAGCTATGGACCTCTCACCTGGCTCACCCCCCAATAACACCAGCCTCAAGGCCAGCCCCTTCACACATACTCCTTTGCAAGATACTCAGGATCCAAGTGACAGTACCTCCAAGCTACTTCAGTGTTGTGACACCCATTCTAGGCAAAGAAAACAACCAAACTCTAAAGGCTTTTCTTTCTCATTTTTCCTGTGTTCTCACTCAGCCGTGTGCCCCAACCCTGATACAAACTGACTTCCTCTAGAAGACTGGCAGGTACCTGTCTTCATTCTAAGTTCTTCCTTCTTATCTGCCAGGAGGCTCTCTGGCATTGACAAAGATGGCTTCAAGCCTTCTCTGTCTTTCCTTGGTTTGCTTGTTTATATTTTCCCTCTCTGAAGTTGGACTTACGGTGGGGCTTTCCACAGAAGAGGCAGGAGTTTGGATAAGCCAGCAGTTTAAGCAGGTTTTATGACCAGCCATGTAATAAAATGCATTCAGGGTCACGCAAGAAACTTTAATCAGCACCAGGGGTCACTGGATAGCACTTTTAGACAGGAGAAGGAGAAATGAGGACCAGAGATTCAAAGGGGAGGAAGAAAAGTTGGGGGAAGGGAATAGATTCCAAGGTTCTCAAGTTATCAGAAATAACTTAACAAAATCAGTGTGTTTTGCAATCAGAAATGGTAAAAATAGCCATAATTGCTCAGTGGAAATGGGAGATCTGCTGCAAATTTAGATGAGAATTTTACCCAAAGACTTAGTTTTTTTCCCCCTTGTGCAGTTTTGCATGAAAGTTTGGCCTTATGACTAGTCTCAGGATGGATATCAGATATCTCACCCTGAAGGGAGAAACATTCCCACCAAATCCTTCTACTCTGAAAGGGGAAAAAAAATTCTGCATCCAAAATCAGAGCTTGGGCAGACAAATTGGCACCGCTTTTTTCATTGTGCAGCCTCTATTTTATTTTCTGTGAGAAATAAGACTGCAGACTTGAGTCACAATTCACAAATATTTGGTAGTATTATATTGCAAGAAACGGGAGGTGGGGGCCGAAGAAGGTAATTCTTAAAAGCTTTGGCTTCACTCATGCAAACAAACTTTATGCTTCTCAATAAATCTCCTGTTTTGTAAGTGGCCATTAAAATAACAGATCATTTGATTAAAATTCTGTTTTCTTTTCACAACGGTCATTTGGAGTTTTGGGGACCTCCAAATGTGGTCTTGGCCATGATGTCATTAGCATTTTATTAATGCATTCAAAAGGTTAAAAGCTCTTACATTTTATAGGGCTTTTTAAAGCAAACATTTGATTGTCTCTTGCATAAACTGAACCTGAACCCATTAAAACGTGACAACTTCAGCCTGACCCTGTTTAAAGGTAAAAAGTTGATCAAGGGTTTGCCACATTTTAATTGCTTTGAATTAAATGGAAACTGAACTGAAGCCAATATTTGGAAATGGAAAGAATCAAATTTAGTCCAACACCTTTTGATATAATAATGATATATTTTAAATTAGGTATTTTTCCCTTTTGCAGTTAAATGTTTCTTTATGGCACAAAAATAGTTTATAGTTTGGAAGGGCTTTTTTCCCCCTCCGTAGTCCAGCCACAATGGAGTTTGTCATTAAAAGTAAAATGGAAAAAAAATTAAATATGTTTCAGGTGTTTGGGCCTTAAAAAAATGCCTGGAGCAGCAACTATCAGTTTGCCTTTGCCGTTTATTGGAGAAAAGCATCCACGACTGTGTAACTTTGAGACGATGTTATCAAATTTTTAGAACTAAAGGGATTTTGAGAATTACATAAAAAACACAGTAGTAATAAACCCAGTGGCACTGGGCATATGTAGCCATGTACTGCTCTTTTCCATTTTGTTACATTCTCGTCACATATTTTTAAGTTGGGTGACCCCATGCCCCTGTCTGACCCAAGAAAACTCTGCTGCCCTTCCTCCCCCAACTTACGCTCTAAATGAAAGAGTGTGAGCTCCAATCTAATTTTTCCCTATTCTTATATCACTGGCCATGGAGAGTTTTCTACTTCTCTGTATCACTTTATTTATTAATGTAGCGTAGGCACATTTCTCATTCTAGGACATTCTGTGTCTTCAGCGCACATTAGCCCCTTTATTTCTTTACCCCTCACAAATGAACTACTGAAAAGCCATCGCCTGAACCTTTCTTCTGTAATTGCTTCTGTGTTCTGAGGCACAGGAGGAGGAGAAACACAACCACCAGGAGCCGATCAGCAGATAAGCTTGCATAACACATAGTTAATTATACAAACAAGTCTTTCTGGAGAAAGTCGTCTGACAATTACCTCCCGAAATAAATATACCTCAGTGACTGTCAATAGTAATAAAACCCACACAATCATTTCTTAAAGCTTTTATTGTTTGCTGTAATTAGCATGTTGATGTGATTAAAGCTACATTTGACTTTTGATAAACCCCAGACTCCTATAGATAGCATTTCCATCAGTTCAAAGCTGCTTTCATTAGAAGCGATATTTATCTGATTTGTACCCAATCAATTGGAAATAAAACTTGGCTGTGGCATGCCTTTAAAACAGCCAGCAGCAGCCCTCCTTTCCTCAAGCCCTTCTTCCAGGCCCCGTCCTTGAGAGAGATGGGTTCCATATGGGGAGGAGGAGGAGGGTGAGGAGCAGGAATTGGAAAGGTAGAGAAAGCAACTCTGCGGAGCGTCTCTCAGACTCAGGCCTCATTTCCCCGTCCTGCTGCTTGAAAGCATGAACTGCTGTAACCAATTTTCTTGAAAACTACACTTTCGTGCGGCAGCAGAAAAGTTTGAAGAGCTGGGTTTGTGAAGGATACATTTGCAGTGTTTACTTACCTCTATATTTTTAAGTTTATATTTGATTCCTTTATCAGACTCTTTTGATCTGCTTTTCACTTTATCCTTTCTGCCCTTTCTCGGTTATTTCTCCCTTTTCGTACTGTTCCTGTTTTACATTGCCTCCCCCCCCCCCTCATTTTTTCCTTTTCTTCTTTCTGGCTTTTGTGTCTTGTGTTTGTTTTCTATGGTAATATATAATTTTCAATCACTACAAATTGCCCCGTTCAAAATTATGAGGCTTTTAATGTTGAAGTCCTGACAAACAGAACTTCCAGAAGTTTGTTTGATCCAGCAAATGCATGTGGAGAGAACACCCGAAAAGCCCACAAGTGCTGGAGGAGCACAGGGCTGCTGGTAGCCCCCGAAGTTACCACTGTAGTGACTCTAGGTTACAGCTGATGTTTGGTGTAGTTCAACCACTCCACAAGCGCTTTTATTTTTCTTCTCAACAGAATGAAATAAAAAGAGAAAGGGAATCTACCTTCAAAGTTCGTGCATATTATTCAAAGGACATCTTCCCTCTTACTCTATGTCTCATATTTTTAGAAATGAAATCAAGAGAGGAAAATATTTTCTATAATGGAACATGCAAACCTTTATGAATTATTAGCCATGCCTCATTAAAATCTGTCTTTAAATATATGGTAAACACGTGCATAAATGACATGCTTTTTAAATTGGGTTTTTAAATGAATGTACATAATCAAAATGCTTTATTACTATTAAAATGAAAGCATGAAACGTATGTCTATGAAGCCTTTTACATTAATCTGGAACTGTTCAAAGGCTTTCCATTTTTATTTAATTATATGGTTTCTCAGTGCCCATTTCAAGTGCTTTTTTTACACAGTGTAATTTATAATTCTATAGATAATCGCATACAATACCAACCTTATTTGGAATTATATGTCACACATGTCTTTTCACAGATAATTTAAGTGTATTGTTTTGAAAACAATGAGTTTTTTTTCTAATCTAAAAATGACTTCAGTTATGTCAAAACCTTAGATATGAATGCCATTTCCTGAATGTATGACCTAGGAGTTCCTGCATTTAAAAACTGAGGAAATTGGAGGGGAAATTATTCTTGCAAAATGAATGGCAGAAATAACAAGACTGGGTGTGACAAGTACATCTCTACCGGGCTGGGGCTTATGAGTATGCCTCGTACCCGGGAGAACTTCTGCGAACTCCAGGAGTGGGGAAAAGACCTGTGTGTGGGACACTGGGTGCCTCCTGAAAGCAACTTTTATCAAGCAGTTTAAACATTTCTTTTTCTACTTGTTTTAGAAAACATTTTAGAAATAATTGAAACTCCATCTTTAAAAGAGTCAGTCACAATGTGGTTCTTCACTTTAAATGCATTCCCCCATTTCTCTGCTTCCTAATGAACATATATTAACCCCCCTGACAAATACATTATACTACCAGCACAAAAAATATTTACTCCCATCACCTTGATTTGAGGGTCTACTAACTTAAAATTACTAATCATATATTCTTTGAAAAAAATTTCATTTCTGCTGAAAAGTTAAGAATATCTTTAGAAACTAAATTTGGAAATTTGATTTGCATATACATCTCAGATATTTCAGGGTGCATAGAACAAATATAACTATTCTGTGCTAGAGCAGGGCCTTTAAACTGTACTCTGCATAAAGCTAAAACCGCAGAAACAATATCTCAAATAGTAGAAGGAAAAAAATAGCTTCCAGATTCATAAAGAGAAACCTTATACTTATGCATGAGTGAGGCTCCAATAATATACCAAATAAAAAAGGTACAGGTGGAATTCTAGCCTAGCTGGACTTTTTAATGAATGTTTACATGTGTGTACATACATATTATGTTTATGTGGATAATGATGATACACAGATGTTTACAGAACCGTGATTTACGCATTTCACATCTTTTCTACAGCATATTTCTCTTAGGACCGCTATCATTATATAATGTTTTTCTTTCCATGGTGGAGAGAACATGTATATACCAAGTCATTGAACATAGCTGTGCAATGATAAACATCAGAATGAATGCTGAACAGTCTAGGCAGCTATTGGGATCCTTTCCTTTCACAAAGCCAAAGATCTGGGTGTCTGAAAAATCAAGGCATTGGCCCAATGGTTCCAGCTTTGACCCAGGTGTGAGGCATTATGCAGACATAGCTGTAGGTTCTGTTCCATCTCTGCGGTGTTTGTCATCACAGGCATGGGTCACTTCAAAAGTTCTCAGTGGAGTAGCTGCAGAGTGACTGAAGTGATGTTCTCCAGGCTGAAAAAGTAAAGGAGGAATCGTTTTGAGCAGTTCTTGCGAAAATTCCAGCCAGGGCATTCCCATTCATGTGTCTTACAACCCTGAGATGATTTTCTGTCTCATCAGTCTTTGCACTTGTGTGTCAGTTCCTTTAAAGTCAGCATAATATTTTTTAAAATTCTATACACAATGGAGATTTTTATTTTGCTCCTAAGTCCCATGCATATCATCACAATGACTGTTTCTGTATCTCCTAAAAAACTGCTGACAGAGCAGGAAAGAAAAGCTCTTCCCTTCAAGTGTTACCTGAAGACAGAATGGGCTTCTTACTTTGGTGTGATTCTTCAAAAAAGCATTTATGTCTGTGAGCATGGAGAGATCACGATAGGGAGAAAGAGCCTGGTTTCTACTGTACCATTAGACCACAAGTACCTCTCCAACTATTAGAAGAATTGACCTTGTCTTTTCCCCTTACGAGCTAATCTGAAGCACACGTGAGCGTATTCTAATGTTAAGTGGCCTTTCTGAAGTCTGATCACACACTGGTGGAAAAAAATAACATCACCTACAGTCCACACAAAGTCCCTAAGCCAAACAGCACAAACATGCACTCCGATGGGGCGTCCCCTTTGGGTAACAGAACATTGTTACGATGGGAACATTATTGCTCTGCAAAACTTACCCCATATTTGCACAAGACACGTTTGCTTGAATTTAGAAAGAAACACAACCATCTTCGTATGTGGCCACACCACCGGCGTGACTGTATTTCTCATATCTGCACAATTTGAAACATTGTGACATGGCCACTTTTTTTTGTAAAGAGTTCCAATAAAACATAACATAGTACTATAAATAAATTTATATAGTGACCTCTTTCTCTGGGCTTAATAAAAAAACAAGTTCTTTTTTTTAACAAATTCTTGAGAGCGAGTTGAAGGATTCTTCGCAAGGAGGTCCTCCACACACAGTGGCACTGGGTGTCTGTCCTCGGGAGCGGCAGGGTTTGCCCGCCGAGCCAGGGCTGTAGTCTCAGGGAGCCTCCTGTCCACCTCTCTGTGTGACCCGATGGAGGTGCACGGTTGGGTTGTTTACTCCAGCCCTGGCAATTTTGTGCCATCACTGCAGAGCCCAGAAAAAAGAACACCAAAAGAGAAGTTTTAAAAGGAAAGAAATAAAAATGAAAGGCGTGGAGGAGAGGAGAAAAAAAAGAGCAGGCACTCTCAGCTCCAACAGAAGCTGTGCCAAGAAGCAGCTAACCAAAACCAGACTGAACAGAGACAGAAATGCGGCAAGAATAAAGTGGCTTGGAGTCGGCCTGACAAATGTACAAGAGAAGAATTCACATGGCCTCAGAGTAGTGCTTGGCATCTGTCTCAGAGATTTGTGTCTGCAGTATGTATGTAGTTTTTAAATTTTATTTCTGGAAAAATATTTTGCAACTTCTTAGTGAAAAGATGAGGTTTTTCTTCTTCTCTTCTTTTAAATAGTAGAGAGAGCACCGTTACTTCTCCCTACCTCCAAATTCTCTGCCCTAACCTACTAGTTGTTTAGTTTTTTCTGTTGCTGCATGTTGAACCCAGGCCCTTGCTCATGCTGGGCAATTGTCCTACCACTGAGCTACATTCTCAGCTCTTACTGCGGTTTTAAACATTTTCTTGTGACACACACACCCAAATTACAGTATATATAATTTGTGGGAAAGGTTCTTCTGAAAGGACAGATCCTGGCACTCTGAGAGGCTGAGGCAGGAGGATTGCAAGTTTGAGCCCAGCCCAGGCAACTTGATGACTTAGCAAGACCTTGTTTCAAAATGAAATATAAAGTAATAAATTGATCAAAAGGCCTGGGGACTTAGCTGAGTATGAAGGCTCTGGATTCAATTGCCAGTCGTGAAAAAATAATTTTTTTTCTTGTGTTGACTCACTAGATCACTTCCTAGGGTCTCTGACAAAAAAAGGTGCTAAAACCCCAAAACTCAAATGTCTGGGTCTGCTGTATTTTAGCCAGTTTCCTAACATACCCCTTTTGAGAAGAGAGAGAACCACTTGTCTTTTTATTCAGCAAACTGTAACAACAACAACAAAAAAAAAACAGAAAGAGGGCCAACTTCTATTCTGCATACTTTGAGCAGTCTGAACAGTTCAGGCTGAGGTCTGTATGTATCTTGCTTATTAGAGCCAGTGCACTGAAGGGTGGGTGATAACAGTGTCTGAAATGCTTGTTTATAGTGAGGGATTTTTAACACAGCCCTCCTGGACTCTGCTGAGCCTTCCTGTTTGTAAACAGAAGTTTAACACCCTCTAATCATCCCATCCCAAGGACTGAACAGGCTGGTGACGCCCAAAGAGAAAGCTCACCTTTGTCATGCTAATTTCACTCTCACCTTTGACCAGAAGTAGTTACACACGCACACAATCCATGAGATAGGTTCTCCTAAAAGATCAAAACATAAAGGAAGCACAAAATTATGTGTGTGGGGGGTGGTTTTGGGGATTAAACTCCAGACCTCTCCACTGAGTCTTATCTCAAGTTCTTTTTGTATACAGTATTTTATGTTGACACAGACTCTGGACCAATCACTGTCAAGACTATACCCAGGCTAGGCTTGAATTTTCCATAATCCTGCCTCAGCCTCCCGGAATGCTGAGATTGCAGGCACGTGCCACCACCACGTCTGAGGCTGAAAAAGATTTTTTTTCCTTCAGTGCTGGGGATAGAGTCCAGGGTCTCATGAAAGTTAGGCCAGTACTTTGCCAATGAGGCTGCACTTCGAGCCTCAGAAACTTGTTTAAACTAAATCCAGGGCCTTTCAGGTAAGGAGTACACACGCAGTTTGAACTGCATTGCTTCCTTCTGCCTTGTTATCAAAGCATGGGGGGTTTTAACTGCTCTGAAAGCGAGGACAATGGTATGGACATTGTTATTCCGACTGCTCCGTGTAAAGCTACAAAAGAACAGACTTGATGAAGGCCAGGTCCTCATGCAGAGACGTTTGTTCTGTACTGTGTTAGGCATGTTCTAAAGGCACTAACAGTGACCAGACAGAAGACTGACAGCACAGCTTTCCGGAGGGTGGCATTCAAGCTTCTGCTTTCTGTGCTGCTGCCTTGCCATTCATTCTGCCCCTGCTCCTTGCACCAACCTTAACCAGGTCAGTTCCGGACAGACACAGCGGAAAGTCACCCTGGAAACGTGTCGATGCCTCGCACCTCTAGGTTTGTATACTACCTGCATTAGCAACACCTTTGAGAAAAGAAGGTTTATGAAATACACATTTTGGCTAACGTGTCCCGGTTTTGGTGTTTTTTACAATGAGCTCCTTGCTGGGGTCAGACTCACAGTACGATGAGAAGAAGACAAAGTCCAAAGGAATGCAACATGGAGAACAGTGAAGAGCTGCGGGCACAGCACTGGCCCCTCTCTGGGGTCAGGCACAGCGGGGGCGGGGGAAAGGCGCTTGAACCATAGTCCAACAAGCAACCATGATGTTTCCGTTCTAGTGCTGGATGAAATAATCTTTCAGCTTCTGCTACTGATCTAAAGTTCCAGATAAGGGAAAGTAACAGCTGCTACTGGAATGTACTGGAAACAGCATGAGCTTTAATGTCAGCTCTAGATTCGTCTAGGAGCTCTATACTGCATATTATCAGTGTGACACTTGACCTCCCTGAATCTCAGTATCTTCACACCTCAAATGAACACCATATTAAGAGATGTTTAAGATAAGATACAGAAAGTACCTATTTCAGGTCTGTTAGGCTAAATCTCACACTGATAAGCACCATGCACATTATGCTATGCTACCTAACTCCAGACCACAGATAGGATCTACAGTAACATCACTGCAAACAACCATTAAAATGCTGCTTAAATCTCTAATGACAGAAATTGACTCTGCCATCTAGGTAACGCATTCCATGTTTTGGGAGTTTTCTTTTTCTACTGTTCTTTACATTGAACCGGATGATCATCACTGCAAAGCTGGAAAGGACAATTAAATAGTTTTATGGAACAAAAATATGTTGTAATCTGGTATAAAAAGGTAAAGTTACTGAAAGGGTCATTCACTGCTACGTTTTACTTGTTGGAAAATTTTCGTGGCTGACATTTTAGAACTATCTTTGCTATGTGTGACTATTAAGACCTTGAAATGTGGCTTTCCTGTATTGAGGTGCACAAAAGATACACTAGATTTCAGAGACAGTACAAAGAAACACAAAGGGAACGTAAAATACCTCATTAATTGATAACATTAAAATAGTAAAAATTTGAATACAAGTTAAATGCATTATGAAAATTATTTTTCCTGTTTATCTTTGCTCTTTCAAATGTGGCTACTGGAAATTTTCGAATTACATATGTGGCTTCCATCTGCAGTTTGCATTTTATATCTGTCAGACAACACTGATCTGGAACCTTGAAAGCGAAATGTGTCAATTCCACACTTTGCCCCCTGTAGTCTTAGAAAACAAAAGCACATTATTTAGTTAGCTTCCCTTCTATGCTGGTTTAGTTCTTTGGGCTTAACGTACTTTACATTCATGGGACAATCACTTATCTTTTGGTATGTGGTTAGTGCTAAAGTGAATATCCCTAAATCATTATTTTTAGGATTCATGAGAATTATTTCTTTCTCTAAACTGGAAAATACTTCTTTTTTTTTTTTTTTTTGGCGGTACTGGGGATTGAACTCAGGACCCTGCGCTTGCTAGGCAGGCGCTTATTCCACTGAGCTATATCCCCAGCCCCTGAAAATACTTCTTTTTGTATTGTAGGTGAGTGCATGCCCTTATCCTTTAAAAAATATGGAAACAGCATTGGAAAAATTCAGGAATTTCCTTTCAGTTTGGCTTAGTGTGAGAGGGTAGGTGTAGAAGGGAGACATGGAACAGGGGCAGATGGGGAGCTGTATTAGACAGACTCCAGGTCCAAGGCTGCTCCAACACCACCCTGAACAGCCATGATGAACATAAATGTCTTTCCAAATCCTGGATGCTCTCCCTCTCAATACAGCAAAACACTATCCAGAGTAGCTGACCATGCTGAAGACCTGAGTTGCCCTGATTTCTGATTTTCAAGAAAACAAGTGATGTTCCTAAGCACCCCGTCTAGAAATGGTTTGTTCAGGTCACAGAGTGGAGGCTACAGCTGATTTCCATCTTGGAGGAAGGCACTGTTTCCATCAGCCGGCCTGCCTGAGCTTGCAGCTGAGCCATATTTAGCCCCTAAAGTACATGTTTTAGTGCCTGACTCTTTTTAACTGGCATATGTTAAGAGCTTTGAATTAACAGGTGCATAAAAACTGTCAAAAAACACTTAAATCTCAAGACAGACTGTCAGTTGTATTAAAAAATATGGTGTTACACAACCATGCACTCTCAACACATCGGCATGTGAGAGCCTGGGAAGTCCTTCCTCCCGCCAAGCAACCCACCAATGCTAATCCATCCTATGCGACAAAGGCCACGGTCCTTTACACATGATGGAGAATCGGGTTCAGTATGCATGGAAGGGGTGGCAGGAGATCAAAATCATGCAAGGGAAGGTTTTCCTTCTCAACTGAGTCTTTAAGTTTTTGAGATTCCCCATTTGTCAGCTAAGCTAAGTGAAGGGAACTCATTCTTAGGGTCCTGTAAAGTCCACCTAAATGCCGCTTCTTTAAAGGAAAATAATTTTTATGGAGACAGGGTCTCACTATGTAGTATAGACTGGCCTTGAACTCATGGTGATCCTCTTGCCTCAGCCTCCCAAGTGCTGAGATAATGGATATGCCACAATGACCAATAAGGAATATAAACAATTCAGCGTATAATTTGGTGACATTTAAAAATAACACAGGGTGACAAAGAAGGAAAGTGTGTTGCTTAAAGCTGGGTAAGCTAAATCTTGGAAGCACCAATATGTTCATCAACAGATGAATAGAAAGAAAGAAGAAAATGGGATATTTATACACAATGGATTACTACTCTACCATAAAAAAGGATAAATTTGTGCCACTGGTAGGAAAATGAATGCACCTGGAGATAATACATTCAGTGAAATGAAGCAGACATACAAG
>PVLD010029771.1:0-17639 GCA_004027595.1 Dinomys branickii
ACGATGCTATATTGAACCTGTTTTCTCTGCCATATTTCACTTAACATTATGGTCTTAAGATCAATCCATTTTCCTACAAATGACTCAAATTTATTCCTCTTTATGGCTGAGTAGTATTCCATTGCATATCCATGAATTTTGAAGAGGGCTTTTCACTGAAGGAACTACTTAGCAGTATGAATAGAGTTAAGGGAACCTTTATGTGATGTTGGGCACCAGTGCATAGCAACATCAGGAAGCTATTAAGATGCTTACACCTGAGGAGGCAAAGGAGGCAAAAGAGCCAGTAGGCATAGTGAGAGCTGGAACAATGGAAAAAGTGGCCCTTGACAAGAATTGTGACCCTCGAAGAATGGTATGGTGCTGGAAAAAAGCCAGGAGAATAATTACTTTCACCTTTTAAATCATCTCCTGTGCTCTGATCACTCTCCAGCTACCTCCTCTCTGGTGAAAACAAGCAGAAGCTGGAGTGATGCAGCATCTGGCCAGTACAAGTCAGCCTCCTGGGGTGCAGTGAAGGACAGAGAGATGGAGCGAAGGCCTAGGAGCTAACAAAGGAAGAGGAACATACTCTCTTTGCTGAAATATAATTAGGGAGGACAAGCTCACGTATGTCAGGTGGCGAGGAAAGAATCTTTTGGGATAAGAACCTGAATAGTGAGACCTGAAAGATGGTGAGGAGCTAGAGCTGCAACCCAGACAGGGAGGACAGCAATACAAAAGTTAGGGGCAGGAGAGAGCCTGTGTCTTACGACAATGTGTTTCCCTCATCCCTTAGCATATGAAGATCTAGCATTATTATGAATTATTAAAATTTTGTATTCCCTAGCCTCATCTTAGATTCTCTGCATCAGGATCTGGAGAGAGGCATCCTGGGTATCAAAGACCAGGTTAAATAACCCTAAGTTATTGCAGGCTGATCAGACCTGCAATCTGCCAAGCAAGTAGAGGGATGAAAGCATAAATAAAAATGAGAAAATGGAGTATGATTTCAGGACTTCTAGGAAAGACTAATTCTTTTCCAGCTTCTATATTCTCTGAATTAGCCAATGACTTTCCTGGTTTGCCTATTTTTATTAGGTTTTCAAATAAGGGAGGAGGAATACTGAGCAAAATGCAGGAATCTGGGCAGGAATTCGGAATCCTTTCACGGACTCCTACAAGTAAAATTCTGTTAATTTAGGAGACCTATGTTATCTCCAGGAAGGTCTATACAGCAGGGCTGACAAACCTACAGCCACAGTTTCCTTGAATTTAATACGGGTAGGAGCCAGAGGTACTCAGCTGTGATCACCTTGTCCTCAGCTGTGATCATCTTGTCCTTGAGGCCTCACAACTTCACAGGCCAATACAGGCCTCAGCAGTGACCAGTGACTCATATTGGTTTATTTACTATGAATCAGCTGCCCATCTGCAGACAAGGTGCCTAAGACTCGGACAACTGCCAAGTAAATATGAAAAGCCAATTAGTTAATATTAAATCCTCCTCAGAGCCACGTTGTAGTGGTTCCCAACACTGGGAAAATCAGTGAATGCTGCTATTAGCAACATTTAGGAAATCCTACTCATAAAGAACTATTAACTGGGCCCCTCCCTGACCAGTGTGCAAAGCAGGCAGAGCCCCACACACCTTCTGGGACCTCAGTGGCCATTCCCTGCTCATTCCACATGCCCGTGTGTGCATAGCTGATCCCAGGATAGTGTCAGGACTCTCAGTGTCTCCACCCTCACACCACTCTCATTTTCATGGGAACCACACTGGGTCCCAGGCAGCATCTCAAGGCTTGGTACCATGATCTCCTCCCCCAAAGCTGGTAGAAACCAGGCTGAAACCTGGACATCTTCAGGAACCCCGGTGAGCCATTTCTGTCCCTCCCCCACCAGCATGCAAGAGAGACGGAGCACTGGACATCTTCTAGGGCCTCAGTGGCCACTCCCTGCACTGTCCTTACCCCTAGAGGAGGCTAAGTGAAGCCTGGACACTGTCGGTGGCCTCAGTGACTGCACTCTCCCTCCCCATCTGGCTGGGTCCTGGGAAATATCTGCAGCCTTGGCAACCATCATCTGTGCCTCTGCCAACCCTTGTGTAAAGTGGGCTGAACCCCAGACAGCTTCAGGAACACCACTGAGCCTCCTTCTATCCTTCCCCACCAGCCTGGTAGCCAAGTGAAAGCCAGAAATCCTCAGGAGCATCTGCGACAGCATCCTGCCCCCACACATCATCACGGGAACCATGCTGAGGACTGAGGACCTTCAGATACTCGCCTCAGTACTCCCACACCATCATGGAAGTGATGCTGAGCTCAAGGGAGCCTCTGGATCTTAAAAAATGACAAAATGAATGAGAAAAATGCAATCTCAGACCTCTACCCCACCCAGAACAATTCTAGGAGACATCCACACAGAAGAGTTTGGAAAACATACGCCTGAAATTTCTGCAATGATACTGAATGAAGTAAAGAAACAAATGCATCGGGCCATAGAAGACATCAGATCAGAAATAATCTCTCAGGTTAAAAAAAGAAATGACAGCAATAGTGAAAGAATTGCTCAGCTTATGCAAAGAACACACAGATAAGAAAATAGAGGAGGAGAGAAAAATCATCCTGAATGAACAGTATAAGAAAGAACTAGAATGCATGAAAAAGAATCAAACAGATATCCAGAACATTAAAAATTCCATTGAAAGCTGGCAAAACCATTTGAACAAAGTTTCAGATATAATTTCAGAACTCCTGCTGCTGCTGAGTGTGATGGTGCATGCCTGTAATCCCAGCACTTGGGAGGCTGAGACAGGAGGATCTTTGCGAGTTTGAGACCAGGATGCACTGCAAAATGAGCTCAAGGGCAGCGTGAACTGCAGAGTGAGACCCTGTCTCAAAAACTCAAAAAGACAGAAAGAAAGAAAGAAAGAAAGAAAGAAAGAAAGAAAGAAAGAAAGAAAGAAAAGAAAGGAAAGTTTTACTGCTCTGAGCAGCCCACCTCTGTGGAACTCTTAGCAGGTGAGGCGTGTGCGTATGCTGAACCTTGGTACTTTGGGACAGGGAAGGAGCTCAGCCTGGGAAGCAGCATCTGAGTGGCCTTTTTTGTGGAACTCTTGGCAGAAACCTTAAGGGACAGTGAACTGCAGAGAGGGAGCCCAGCTTGGTGGCACCATTGGAGCAGCCTTTGCAGCGGACCTTTGCTGGGTGAGCTTCCTGGGTAATTTGTAGCTCAACACTTTTCATCTGACATCGAAACTGACAAGAGAGAGAGGAGCAAAGCGCAGTCTCAGAACACAACCCCACCCAGAACAAGTCCAGGGAGCAATGATATAGGAGAACTAGGAAGCCACATACCTGCAATTTCTGAAATGATCACATCTGAAGTAAAGAAACAACTCCATCAGGCCATAGAAGAGATTAAAGCAGAAATAATCTCTCAGGCAAAAACTGAAAATAATAATGGAAGAAATGTTCCACACATATAGAGAACAAACACATAAAAGAAGAGAAGAACATAGGAAGCAAATGGAAACATTACATGACCAATTTAGGAATGAATTAGAAAATGTCAAACAGACTCAAAGAGATTGCCAGGAAATGAAAACTTCCACTGATAGCCTGCAAAAATTTCCATGAAGCCTAAGACGGAATTTCAGATCTTGAAGACAGCATGGCAGATAGCGACCGTGAAAGGAAGGATCTCTTAAAGTCATCAAGGATCCAGGAAAAATCAATCCAACAGCTGCAAGATGAGGCAAAAAGAAATAATATCTGAGTAATAGGAGTCAATGAAACAGCAGGAGGCAACACAAAGGATATAAAAAAAAAAATTTGCAAAAATAATAGCAGACTGCTAGAGAGCCGAGTTTCCAAGACTTCCAAATCCAGCTTTCTCCTTAGCTGCCCAGTATCTAATCCTTAGACCAGTGGTACTGAACCTATCGCATGTGTGATGCAGGGGGGATGCAGGGGCCTCTCTGCCGGCATGTGAGCCAAGTCACTCCAGGGACTTATGTTTGTGAGCAGCTGTTTTCAGCTTTGAATCACATCAAATCTCATACAAGAAACACATGAATAGATGACCTGAGTGCTGTGTGCATTGCTCTCAAAGTGAAGAAGCATGAGCTATGGTTTGATAAATGATCAGCATGCATAGAACAGCAAAGATCACATCAATTGTGCAAAAGTACGCCAAATGCAAAATAAAAAGCTGTTTGTATCTTTGAAAGCTCTGTTGTTGTGTTTTTCTTGTTAAGAGTAAAGATGTTAATGTGTGAGTCGTGTTCTCTAAGCTAAAACCTCATTGCTCAGATTTAATTGCTGTGGTGCCACCAGGCCTGACAAACTGTATCTTGTTTTAAAAAGAAAGGCCCCACACAGAGTGTTTCTAGTTTTCCAGCCCCCAATCAGTCATCATAGAGGAAAACCCTCCAGTGTCTTTCTTGAAAGTCATAGAAATTATCAGATACATCAGGGTGCCACTTGGGGTTCTTCAGGAAAGCGGTCCCCTGTGCCCATTCCTGGGCTCAATTCTTTGCACTCCCTTCACCATCTGTCTCCTCCTCACAAGCCAAGCTCAACCCCTCAGATACGAAAACCCCTCTTTTCAGCCCATGCTCACACTACTCTCTCCTGGAGTGCTACACCCTCATCTCTGCCCACAAAATGATGGCCCATTTTGGAAGCCCTTCTTAAATGACATCTGTCTGCTCCAAGAGATCTTGCAGATACACCCAGCCCTATCCACTGCTCTTCTTTACAAAGGATTACAGCACTGCACACATTTTACCTTGGTGAATATTGAGTAGTGTCCAAGTGCCTTGGTCTACAAATTCTTCAAAAGAAGAGAATATTTCATTATCAAAAAATGTCCATCAGAGCTGGGCATGGTGGTGCACTTTTGTAATCCCAGCACTCTAGGAGCCTGAGCCAGGAGGAAGACAAGTTGAAGCCCAATGTGGGAAACTTAGATAAGTTGTGAGACCCTGTGTCCAAACCGAAATTCAAGAGATCTGGGCATGTAGCTCAGTGTGAAGGGTTTAGGTTCAAACCACAGTATCATACAGAAAAACATCCCATGAAGCTGTTGTCAGGGTGACATGTCCCTGTAGATTTGGCTCTCAAAAGGCTGAGTTAAGAGGATCCTTTGAGCACAGTACTTTGAGCACAGTCAGGGCAACACAGTGGGGCACCATCTTCAAGGGATATAAAACAACCACATGGAAGTCACACCAATGATGCCAGCAACTCTTTCTTTTTCCCCTTTGTTTTCCGTATCAGAGAGCCAATGTGATGTTTAAGCTTGTGGGTCTGATGCATTTCACTGAACATTATGCTCTCCAGGTACACCATTTTCCCACAAACGAGGCAGAGCAAAAGTAAAGAACAAAGTAAGAGACAGGTAATAGAAACTTAGGCGACAGATCAATCTCAAAGGGAAAGGGGAGCAGGAGAAGAGGGAGAAGGAAGGCAGGGAAGGGAACAGGGATGAAGGAAAGGAATTGGCAGGCTTTTTTTTGTTTTAAAAGTAAAAATTGAAAACATTAACAACCAGACCCAAAGTAGTACAAGAACAGTACAATCAAAACTGAATTACAGACAAAGTGACAGGGAATTCACAATGGTTGTTGTATTACATATTGATAACTTCAAAGTGTTTGCTCAGGAAAACATATATAGACATTTAAGATTGATCAAACAATTAATCATTAACTGTTTCTTACAATAAAGTGACATAAGTCAGTAGTACAGACATGTTAGCCATCCTGCATATACATATAAACATACACAGTTGTCCTTTTCTGCTTCTTCTCATCCCATTTGCTCTTTTCTTTTGAGCAGTTTCCTTTCATACCTCCTAATTTATATTCCCACTTCCAGGTTCTTACACTAATGATACAATACATTGCTTGCACATGCACATCTGATTTATTTCACTTATGAGTATGGTCTCTATTTGTGACCATTTGTCAATAAAAGCCTCAAGTTTGTCTTTCTTTATACCTGAGTAAAATTCCATTATATAAAAATGCTACAGTTTTTTTATCCAGTCCTCTGTGGATGGACATTTGGGTTGCTTCCATGATTTAGCTATTACAAATTGCACTGCTATAAACATGGGTGCACATACATCACAGTGATATGTTGTTTTCTGATCTTCTGGGAAAATATCCAGAAGGGGAATAGCTGGGTTGTATGGGATCCCTAGCCCTAGTTTGCTAAGGAATCTCCAAACGGATCTCCACAGTGATTTCACCAGTCTGCATTCCCACCAGCAGTGCAGAAGAGTTCCTGTTTCTCCACAGCCTCACCAGCATTTGTTATTGGTTGATTTCTTAATGCTAGCCAATCTTACTGGGGTGAGATGAAATCTCAATGTTGTTTTACTTTGCATTTCTCGAATGACTAAAGATGTAGAACATTTCCTCATATATTTATTCGCCATTTGTGTTTCTTCTTCTGAGAAGTGTGTATTCATCTCAGGTGCCCATTTCTGGATTGGGTCTTTGAATTTGCACAGGTTCATGGTTTTAAATTCTTTGTATGTTCTAGACAGAAGACCTTTGTCCAAAGGACAGCCAGCTAGAGCTTTTTATTTATTTGTGTGTTTTCTTTTTACTGTACTGGTGATTTCTTCAGATGTGCAAAAACTTTTCAGTAAGATAAGTTCCCAGTTGATTCTTTGAAGTGTTTCGCTTGCAGTTACATTTTTGTTCATGAACTCTCTTCCTACTCCTATGTCTTCAAGTTTTTTACCTCCTTCTCTTCCAATGATTTAGTGTTTCTGTTTTAATATTGCGATCTGTGATCCATTTTGACTTGAGTTTGGTGCATGGTGATAGACTTGGGTCTATTTTCAGTTTTTGGCAAGAGGCAAGCCAATTTTTCCAGCACCATTTATTAAAGAGGTTGTCTTACTTCAAGTGAGCTCGTTTGACCCCTTTGTCAAAGATTAGGTGACTGAGTGTGTTTGTGGTTGTGGCTGCATCTTCCAGTCTGTTCCATTGATCCTCAGGTCTGCTTTTTAGCCAGTACCAGGTTGATTTTATTACAGTAGCTTTGTGGTATAATTTCAGGTCAGGGATTATGATTCCACCTGACTTGTCCTTGTTGCCCAGGATTGCTTTTGCACTCCTGCTTCTGGCTATATTTAAGGAATGTTTTCTCTAGATGTGTGAGGTATTCTAATGGTAGTTTAATGGGAATTGCATTCAGTCTGTACAACAATTTTGGTGGCATGGCTATTTTCACAACATTGGTTCTTCCTATCCATGAGCTGGGGATGTTTTTCCATTTATTGAAATCCTCTATGATCTCTTTCTTCAGAGTACTGTAGTTTTCATTGAATAGATCTTTTACTTCTTTTGTTAGGTTGATTCCTAAATATTTCTATTTCTTGGATGCTATTGTAAAAGGTATGGTTCCCTTAATTTCTCTCTCAGTCTGTTTGTTGTTTGTGTATAGGAATGCTATTAATTTTTGGCTGTTGACTTTGTATCCAGCTACTGTGCTGAATTTGTCAATTAATTCAAGGAGTCGTCTCATGGAGTTTTTGAGGTCTTCCATGTAAAGTATCATGTCATCTGCAAATAGTGATTGTTTTGCTTCTTCCTTTCCTATCTGTATTCGTTTTATTTCTCTCTCTTGTCTAATTGCTCTGGCTAATGCTTGCAGAACTATGTTGAATAGGAGTGGTGACAGTGGACATCCTTGTCTTGTTCCTGACTTTAAAGTGAAAGCTTTCAGTTTTGTCCATTTATTATGATGTTGACTGTTGGTTTGTCATAGACTGCTTTGATCAGATCGAGGTAAAGTCCATCTGTTCCTATTTTTTTTAGGGTTTTCAGCCTGAATGGATGTTGGACTTTATCGAAAGCTTTTTCTGCATCTATTGAGATGATCATGTGGTTTTTTTTCTTTGGCTCTATTGTTATGATTTATTACATTAATTGATTTGCAAATATTGAACCATCCCTGCATTCCTGGAATAAATCCAACCTGGTTATGGTGTATAATTTTCCTTATGATTTGCTGCATTCTTTTTGCTAGTATTTTGCTGAATATCTTTGCATCTATGTTCATTAGAGAGATTGGCCTATAGTTCCCTTTCTTGGTTGGGTCCTTCTCTGGTTTTGGTATCAGTATAATACTTGCCTCCAGAAATGAGTTAGGGAAACTTGCTTCCTTTTGAATTTCATTAAAGAGAGGAGTGTTGGCATTAAATGTGCTCTGAATGTTTTATAGAATTCTGCTGTGAATCCATCAGGACCTGGGCTTTTCTTTGTTGGTAAGTTTTTAATGACATTTTCAATCTCATTAATTGATATTAGGTTGTTCAAGATTTTTATATCTTCCTGATTCAACTTTGATAATTCATACATTTCTAGGAATCTGTCCATGTCTTCTGAGTTTTCTATCCTATGGGAGTAAAGATTTTCAAAGCAGGTATTAATGATCTTATGAATTTCTGTGGGATCTGTAGTGATTTCATCCTTTTAATTCCTTATTGCATGAATATGAGTTCTTTCCTTTCTTTGTTTCATAAAGGTGACTAGGGGTTTATCAATTTTATTTATTTTTTCAAAGAACCAACTCTTTTATTCATTTTTTTTAGTGCTTTCTTCATCTCAATTGCATTCATTTCTGCCCTAAGCTTTATAATCTCCTCCCTTTCTGGGCTTGACTTGTTCTTCTTTTTCTAAAAGTTTGAGGTGCAGCATTAGGCTATTTATGAGCTCTCTTTCTGTTTTCCTTATGTGTAAGTTCGTTGCTATAAATTTCCCTCTGAGAATGGCTTTCATTGCATCCCACAGATTCCTATAAGTTGTATTTGGATTTTCATTTGTTTGGAGGAATTTTTTAATTTCTTCTTTAATTTCTTCTGTGACCCACTGGTTGTTTAGGAGGTTTTTGTCTAACTTTCAAGTGTTTATGTAGTTTTTGTTCCCTTTGTCCTTAATTTCCAACTTCATTGCACTGTGGTCAGATAATATACATGGGATAATTTCAATTCTTTTGCATTTAGGTAGGTATGCTCTATAGGCTAAAATGTGATCCATTTTAGAGAAAGTCCCATGTGCAGCTGAGAAAAATGTGTATTCTGATGTTGTGGGGTGGGACACTCTGTATACATCTACTAAGTCCATTTGTTCACACATTTCATTCAGGTCTGTTATTTCTTTGCTGAGTTTTTGTCCAATTGACCTGTCTCTTTGCATCAAAGGGGTGTTTAGGTCCCCTATTACAATAGTGTCACGGATTATTTGTTTTTTCCTGTCTGTTAAGATTTGATTATATAGTTTGGTGCTCCAGTATTTGTTGCATACATGTTTAGGATTGTTATCTCTTCCTCTTGCAGCTTTCCCCTAACTAGTATGTAGTGGCCTTCTTTATCTCTTTTGATTGTTTTTGGTTTGAAGTTTACATTTTCTGCAAACATAGTTGCTACCCCGGGCTTTTTTCTGGGAACCTGTTGCATGGAGAACTGTTTTCCATCCTTTGACTTTCAGTCTGTGGATTTCCTTTTGCGTAAAGTGTGTTTCCTGTATACAGCATATTGTGGGATATTGTTTCTTAATCCACTCTGCCAGTCTGTTTCTTTTGACTGGTGAATTGAGGCCATTTACATTAATGGTTATAACTGTTATATGTTGGCTTATCCTTGTTGTGCTATTTACTTGCTGTTGCTTTCCTACATTTGCTATCTGTTTACTTGCTTGTTCTGCTTGAGGGTTCCTTTCTATTGTTCTTGAGACTGTGGTCTCTTTTTTCTCTGTCTAGAATATCTTTTAGTACTTTTTGTAATTTGGTTTGGCACTCATGAAGTTCTTCAGTTGTTCTTTGTCGTGGAAATATTTATTTCTCCATTGAATTTGAAGGATAGTTTTGCAGGATACATCAGTCTGGGTTGGAAGCTGTGTTGTCTCAGAATTGGTAATACCTCACTCCAAGCTCTTCTTGCTTGATTTCATGGTTTCTGTTGAGAAGTCTGCTGTTATTCTGATCGGCTTTCCTTTATAGGTGATCAGTTTGTTTTCTCTAGCAGCTTTTAATATTGTGTTCTTTTGCTGAATGTCTGTGATCTTGCCTATTATATGTCTGGGTGTGGTTTTATTTGTGTTATGGCTCATTGGAGTTCTATATGCCTTAATTAACTGCACTTCAGTATCTTTTACCATGCTTGGAAATTTTCTGCTATTATTTCTGCAAATATTCTTTTTATATCATGATTGCCTCCTGCTGTTTCATTGACTCCTCTTACTCAGCCATTATTTCTCTTTTTTTTTCATTTCTCAGCTGTTGGATTGATTTTCCCTGGACTATTGATGACTTTAAGGGATACTTCCTTTCATGATTGCTAGCTGCCATGCTGTCTTCAAGATCTGAAATTCTATCTTTGGCTTCATTTAAGAGATTTTGCAAGTTTTCAAGACAACTTTTCATTTCCTCGAAATCTCTTTGAGTCTGTTTCATGCATTCTGATTCATTCCTAAATTGCTCATGTAACATTTCCATTTGTTGCCGATGGTTATCTATTTTTTTTATCTGTTTCTTCTCTATATGTGTGGAGCATTTCTTCCATTATTATTTTCATTTCATTTTTTTCCTGAGATATTATTTCTGATTTGATCTCTTCTATGGCCTGATGGAGTTATTTCTTTACTTCAGATGTGAGCATTTCAGAAATTTCATGTATGTGGTTTCCTAGTTCTCATATGTCATTGTCTCCTCTACTTTTCCTGGGTGGAGTTGAGTTCTGAGACTGCATTATGCTCCTATGTTTTCTCATTTTGGATGTCAGATAAAAAGTGCTGAGCTACAAGCTACCCAGGCAGCTCTCAAATGACTCTAGGGATCCTAGTTTACCTGGATATCAGAGTTATCCCAAGATGGCAGCAGACTGGGGACCACTAGGCCCAGGATCCCCAGGCAATTGGTGGGATGCACAACTCAGATAATACCTGTGATGGTGGGGGAGTGCTGGTCTTTGGTACCAGGGTCTCCAGGCTGTGGATGGAAAGTATGCAGGCCTCAGCCTTGAAGCTGATGATGGCTAGGCAGGGGCCGCTGCTCCATGATCCTCAGGTAGCTCATCAGGGGAGAGCAGGCCTGTCCTCCCAACCCAGAGGACCATAGAGCCTGAGGCTGTTTCCCCACTGCAGGCCTCACCCACCAACAGAGACGGGCCCTCCCAGTCTGAGCTCTTTTCCTTCCCGAAGGGGTGGGGTGGAGTGCACCCACAGGCCTCACTCGCCAAGAGTTCTGCTCAAAGACCTGCTCAGTGATGAGTCTTATTCACATGTGCCACCTGCATACAAGGAATGTAAACATTGTATAATGTAAAAATGTAAAAACAAAAGAGGAAGACGCTCAAGAAATGGTAAAGGATGATGGGGAGGGAAAGGAAAGGAGAAAAAAGAATTAAGATGCATTAATGCACATGTACCAACTCTGACAAAGAATGTAAACATTGTGTACTGCACACATGTATTAATAAGCTAAGATAAAAATCATAAAAATAACAAGTCAGTAAATAAAATATATCTGAATTTCAAAAAAATGCCCGCAGCACGGGTGTCATGCCCCATAGTCATTCTATCTTACAGTTCCTTTGCCTTTCCAAGGTGCTCTTTAGAGAGTCCACATCACACACATGGCCCACCCTGAAAATATGCAGGGAGGACATTCATACCATGGTACCCCAGGGCCTTACCCAAGATCACAATGCCAGTCTATGTCACGCATGGTACCCTGGACATTTTAACGCCCTTCTTTCCCAGAAAGGATACAAATAGGCCTCAACTCCACCAGACTGCCACAAATGTTTGTTGAGTGGAAGACACAGACATCCATCAGAGAAGTCCCAGATTACTATCCCAGCTGGAGTGTGTGGTACCATGGGAAAACAACATGACAAAGATCAGCCAATACATATCAGTTATAACCACCAATGTAAGCAGACTCAATTCACCAACCAAAAGAATTAGACTGGAAGATTGGATCAAGAAACAAAATCCAAAAATATACTGTATACATGAAACACATTTAACTCAAAAGGAAATTCACTGACTGAAAATCAAAGGATGGAAAACAGTACTCGATGTGGCAGGTACCCACAAAAAAGCATGTGTACCTATTCTGCTTGCAGACAATGTGAACTTCAAAGCAAGAGCAATCAAAAGAGATAAATAAGGTCACTGCATACTGGTTGGGGAAAGACTGCAAGAAGAAGAGATGACAGTCATGAATATCTATGCACCAAATACAAGAGCACCCAAGAATTTAAGACGAATTTCTACAAAGATAAAAAATTAAGTAAGTAGTAACACAGTCATAATAGGGGACTTTAACACCCCATTGTCACAAAGAGATAGATCAACTAGGCAAAACATTAATGAAGAAACAACAGAACTACCCCAAACTTGTGAACAAATGGATTTAGTAGTGTACTTTACAGAGTGCTCCACCCCACAACATCAGAATACACATTCTTGTCAGCTGCACATGGGATATTCCCTAAAATAAATCTTATACTAACACACAGTACATGTTTAAGTAAATGCAAAGGAATTGAAATTATCCCATACATACTATCAGATCACAGTGCAATGAAATGGGAGATTAATGATAAAGGAAATTGCAAAAACTCCATGAACACACGGAAATTAAATAATATCCTCCTGAACAACCAGTGAGTCACAGATGAAATTAAAAAGGAAGGTAAACTGTAGGTCTTATGTCCGTTTCTGTGCAGGGTGAACAGGTCCCAAGAACGAGGTACCCATGGATGAATAAAAAGGAAGAAGAAAGAGAAATACAAGAGAGACAAAATTCTGGAATCAGGGGACTTACAGCTCTTGGGCTGCAACCTCAAATAGCACCTTCAGTAACCTTTTATTCAGAAAAAACAAAAGAGGCAATTGGGCTAATGGGTGGATATCAACCGTTTTTAGCAGGGACAATACAACTCAATTACCATAAGCATGAGACTTGACTAGATAGCCATCACGTCTCTGGTTCTTTCTGCATATCACAGCAAAGCATTTAGTGTCATCGCCTGGGCTCCCCAGGCTTCTGCTAGACTTCCTCCAGAACCCAACAATCAAGGCTAGGTTAGGCCTGAGGCAATACATTGAAAGATATACTAAAGAATGTCCTTCTCCACAGTAAACAATCTTTATAGTCAAACAAAAATGCAGATACAACTTATGGGAACCTGTGGGACACAATAAAAGCAGTTCTCAGAGGGAAATTTATAGTGGTGAATTCCTGCATCAGGAGAACAGAATGAGCACAAATAAACAATCTTATGCTGCACCTGAAGCTTCTAGAAAAAGAAGAGCAAGTCAAGCTCAAAACCCAAAGGCAGAGGGCTGGGGATATAGCTCAGTGGAATAAGCGCTTGCCTAGCAAGCGCAGGGTCCTGAGTTCAATCCCCAGTACCACAAAAAAAAACCCAAAGGCAGGAAATTATAAAGATGAGAGCAGAAATAAATGCAGTGGATACTAAGAAAGCAATACAAAGAATTAATGAATCAAAGAGTTGATTCTTTGAAAGAATAAATAAAATTGATAAACTGCTAGCCAACCTTATGAACAAAAGGAAAGAAAAAACTGAAATACATGCAATAAAGAATGAAAGGGTGAAATCATTACAGATCCTGTAGAAATTCAAAAGATCATCAATACCTACTCGGAAAAGCTTTACTCTCACAGGACGGAAAATACAGATGAAATGGACAGATTCCTAGATACATATGAATTACCAAAGCTGAATGAAGAAGATATAAAAATCTTGAATAACTCAGCATCAGCCAGCAAAATTGAAAATGTAATAAAAAATCTTACCAATGAAGAAAAACCCAGGTAGGTCCTGAGGGATTCACAGCTTAAATCTACAAGAAATTCAGAGAATATTTATTGCCGATTCTTCTCAAGCTCTTTAGTGAAATTGAAAGGGAAGGAATTCTCCCTAACTCCTTCCCAACCAAAGAGGAGAAAGACCGAACCAAAGAGGAGAACTACATGCTAATTTCCCTAACGAACATAAATGCAAAAGTTCTCAATAAAATACTAGGAAAGAGAATACAACAAATCATGAAGAAGATTATACACCATGACCAAATGGGATTCAACCCAGGAATGCAGGGATGCTTCACTATACGCAAATCAATTAATGTAATACACCATGTTAATGGAGCCAAAGACAAAAATCACATGACCATCTCCATCGATGCAGAAAAAGCCTTCAATAAAGTCCAACATTCATTCATGATAAAAACCCTACAGAAAATAGCAATAGATGGTCTTCACTTCAAACTTATCAAAGCCATCTATAACAAACCAATGGCCAACATCATACTAAATGGAGAAAAAGTGAAAGCTTTCACTTTAAAATCAGGAACAAGACAAGGATGTCCACTGTCACCACTTCTATTCAATATAGTTCTGGAAATATTAGCCACAGCAATTAGACAAGAGAGAGAAATAAAAGGAATAAGGATAGGAAAGGAAGAAGTGAAATTATCATTATTCACAGATGACATGATACTCTACATAGAAGACCCCAAAAACTCCACCAAAAGGCTTCTAGATTTAATAAGCAAATTGAATAGGGTAGCTTGATACAAGATCAACACTCAAAAATCAATAGCATTCCTCTACACAAACAACAAACAGACCGAGAGAGAAATTAGGGAAACCACACCTTTCATAATAGCATATGAAAAAAAAAGAAATACTTTGGAATCAATCTAACAAAAGAGGTAAAAGATCTATACAGTGAAAATTACAGTACTCTGAAAAGAGATCAAAGAGGATTTCAGAAAATGGAAGCTATTCCTTCCTTACGGATAAGAACTAACATTGTGAAAATGGCCATACTCCCAAAATTGTGGTGAAGATTCAATGCAACCCCAATTAAAATCCCATTAGTATACCTCACACATCTAGAGAAAATATTCCTAAGATTCATCTTGAACCAGAAGAGGCCTAGAATAGCCAAAGCAATTCTGGAAAACAAAAGAGAGGCAGGAGGCATCACAACATCTGACTTGAAATTCTACTACAAAGTTACTGTGATAAAAGAAGCATGGTACTAGCAAAAAAAATAGATCTGAAGATAAATGGAACAGATTAGAAGATGCACACTCAACTACAATACACTCAGCCAACTTATCTTTGACAAAGGGGCCAAACATGTTCACTGGAAGAAAGATAGCCTCTTTAATAAATGGTGGAAGAAAAACTGGCTTTCCACATGCTGAAGACTAAACCTAGACCCATGTCTATCACCACACACGAAACTAAAGTCAAAATGAATCAAAGATCTAAATATTAAAACAGAAACAATAAATCTACTGGAAGAGAAGGTAGGTAAAAATCTTGAAGACGTAGGGACAGACAGAGAGGTGATGGGCCAAAATCAAACCATATGGGAAATACTTCAAAGAATCAACAACTGAGATCTCATCTTACTTAAAGGTTTTTGTATATCAAAAGAAATCATCAAGAGTAAAAAGAAAACCCATGAATTGGGAAAAATTTTTGCCAATTGCCTCTCCAACAAAGGACATCTACTAGAACATACAAAGAATTATAAAAATCAGGTCCCCAAAATTCAAAGACCCAAACCAAAAATGGGCATCTGAGATGAATAAACACTTCTAAGATGAAGAAATTCTAATGGCAAATAAATACATGAAAAAATATTGAATAGCACTGGTCATTCAAGAAATGCCAATTAAAACAACAGTATGATTGTATCTCACCCCAGAAAGAATGGCTATCATCAAGAAATCATATAATAAATGCTGTAGAGGCTGTGGAGACAAGGAACACTTTTCCCCTGCTGGTGGGGGTTTAGATTGGTGAAACCCCTGTGGGAATCAGTGTGGAGATTCCTCACAAAACTAGGATTAGAAATCCCACTTAACTCAGCTATTACTCTTCTGAGTATTTTCCCAGAAGAGTTAAAATCATCATACCACAGTGATATATGTGCATCCATGTTTATAGTAGCACAATTTGTCATAGGTAAATCTTGGATGTAGTATTTTTATACAATGCAGTATTACTCAGCTACAGAAAAAGAACAACTCCAGACTTTTTTACATTAATAGATTCAACTACAGATCATACACACAAGTGAAATAAATAGGACCCACAGGTGTAAATATCATATTGTATCCCTAGTATAAGAACCTGAAAAAGTAACTAAAACCCAAAACAGAAAACAGATATTATGAAAGGGAAAGAAATTATTCAAAGGAAGAAACAACTGGGATGAGGGAAATGAGAAAGAGAAAGAAAGAAGAAAGAATAACTTACTGCTGAGGTCTAATGGTTTATTGAAAGGAACAGGTATGCTTAACTTTTTAAATTTTTGCTTGTATTTCAATGAATTTTGCATGCTTATATCTGATAATCTGAACAACTAATTTGAAGACAACAATATGCACTATAACAACTATTGGTGAATTCCTACCACTTGTCTAGTGAAACTGTATTGTTTCTAATGTTTCTTTTGTTTTTATCTTTTATTCTCTTTAATGGCTTGATCAATCTTACATTCTTACAACTTTTACTCTGAGCAGCTTTGCTGAAGATAACAATATGTAATGTAACAGCCACTGTTAATTCCTGTCATTTTGTTCTGAAACCCTGTATCATTTCTATTGTTCTTTTTTGGTCTATGTTGTTGGTATTTTGCTATTGTTGTTTTTTCATTATTCTCTTTAAAATAAAAAAGAAACAAAGCTGCCACAAGGGCACAGGTTGTCAGCTTGGTGCTACTTTGCTTTAAATGCCACAAGGGAGACTTCTGGGAAGATGGTGACTGGGTAGGCAGCAGAGAGAGAACCTCCCAGAGGATTACCACCCAAACAATGAAATATAGCAATATGAAGACAGAAATGAGGTCTTCCGGGAAGAAGACGACCAGCCGAGACAGCGAGTGTGGAGGGAAGAACGGCTTCAGCTCCTGAACCTGACAGAGAACGCACTACTGGGACAAACTGCGCCAAACTAGGCAGCGCTCCGAGATCCCGCTCAGAACCCCACCCCCGCAGCCAGCGCTGCATGAACTGGAGCAACAGCGACCGGCTGGCAGGATTTCTGAGTCGGGGAAAAGCTCCATCCAGGGAAAAACATCTGAACGGCATTCCTGTCTGCACGATCACAGGGTGAGTTAAGTGCGTGCTCTAACCAGTTTTTCCTGAATCGGGAAGAAGCTCAGCCCAGCGAGAGACATCAAAGCAGCTTTAAGGACTGCGGGATCTCCCGGGTGGGAAGACCTAATTAGGCGCCCTAATGGGTTTTGTGAGGGGCGAAGGAGCTCCACCCAGGGAGGAACACCTGAGTGGCCTATCTGCAAGAATCTTGGGGTGGCGAGCTGTCTATTTGCCCCGGCCAGGTCTTGGGGTAGGGAGTAGAAGCAGAAATCTCAGCAGACAGTGTAAGAGACATTCTCCCAAAGAGAAGGAATCATTGGAGCAGCCTCTGCAGCAGACCTTTGCCTGCTGAACTGCCTGTGGAATTTATAGCTCCACAGTTTGAATCTGATACCCAAAAATGGGAAAACAGAGGAACAAAACGCAGTCTCAAAACTCAACCCCACCCAGAACAAGTTTTGAATGTGAAGATACAGGGGAACCA
>PVLD010029772.1:0-17638 GCA_004027595.1 Dinomys branickii
TCCTCCTCCATCTTCTTTTAGGCTGGTACTGAGTTTTTGAATGCAGGGCCTTCACACTGAGCCCTTATTTAAAAGTTTTTATTTTGAGACAGTATCTTCTTAAGTTACTAAACTGCCCAGGCTGGGCTTGAATTGGGGGATCCTCTGGGGTTATAGAGTATATCGGCACTTCTGGTTTAAAGTCCATGTTCTCGTCCTTGATTTGATCTTAGAGAGTAGAGATCGAGCCACATTTCTGAATGCCTGCTTTCCCTTCCTCGGCTTTATGTTTTCCCACAATCCCCATACTCTAGGATCAGAAAAGGTGGGCTTTGTCTTTTTCCCTTGTTTGGCTAGGATGTATCTTATGTGGAATTCTATCATAACAATGCAAAGAGGAAACAGAAAAATTTAGAGAATCCCCTTACTCAACAAAACCTGACTATCAAAAATATTGCCTTGATGGAAAAACTTATTTTGGGTGTTGGAAAGTATATTAACTATTTCCTTCTTTTTGTATCTTCATTGACTCCCGTTATCCTTTAGATAATATAGATATATTTGGCAGGCTAGAGGGAAATTCAGAACAAGAAAATGTGAAACAAAAAGGACCTGAGTATATCTCCAAGGAAATTTCCCTGTTAATGAATGTGCTGGCTTTCAAAGGAAGCAGCTGTGATTGGTTGTGATAATTGTGTTGTTTGCCAAGAGCTTTCATGATTTGGAGCATTCCCTGTCCCAAAGCATCATTTGGGAGTGAACAAAAAACAGGACTTGGAAAGTGGTTTATCTCCCCTGTCACACTGTGACTCTAGAGCAGAGATCAGCAGACTTTTCCTGTAGGGGGTCAGAGAGCTGATATGTTTTAGCCTTTGTGTGTTACAACCATTCAGCTCCACTATGATAACTAAATGGTAGAGACACAGAGGATACATAAACAAGTGAGGATGGCGGTGTACCAATAAAACTTTATTTACAAAGACAGTCAGATACTTGTAAAAACATGACCACATCTGCTCCACAGGTTATATGCTGACCCTTGCTCTAGAGTTTAAGTAGGAAGAGACTTTGAAGTCTAATGCTCACTTGAGAGGTAACAGCTGAAGATGTTATGCTAAGCTTTCCGGAGATACCCAGGCATCAAAAGCATGCCCTGGTCAGACCCAGGCCTAACAGGTGGCAGGTGATGCCATATAAAATACTGTACTTCTGACGTTTGGCTGTGGTGTTGAAACTGCTCCTACGCACAGGCTTCTTGCTCTAGATAGGAAGGGTTTCTAGTTGTCTTTGATGCTAATATGATTTTTGTAGCGTAAAGTCCAAAGGATGTTTCTAGGGAGGCGGCCTTTTGAGGAAGTGTATTTTTTGGAACACACTTGAATTTACAGGTAAGTAAACCCTGAGAAAGACTCGGACAGAAGATGGGCAGAGACCTAGGGATCTGGCTGTGTGGGAGGAGCACAGTGGTAGAGTCCTGGGGAAACCAGCCGTAAGAAGATGCTTTTGCCTGGTGCAGAGGGGGCGCCCGTAGTCCCAGGTCTTCTGCAGGCTGACAGAAGACAATCACTTGAAGTTAGGAGCTTGAGGACAGCATTGGCAATATAGAAAGAACCTGTTGCCAAAAACACAAATCGAAAACAAGTTACAAACAATTTTAAAAGAGACCCCTTAATCTTGTTTCAGTTAATACTTTTGAATTAATTGAAAATTTTTTAGTTGCCATAAAAATTGTACATAATTATAGAATGCAATGTGATGGTCTGACACATGTACTCATTAAAAGCAAGGCAAACATATCTCCAACCTTTCTTTTTTGATGACAGGAAACTGAACCCAGGCACTCTAGTGATGACCCCTCCCATTTTTCCCTTGAGACAGGGTCTCCCTTAGTTGCCCACGCTGCCCTCAAAACTCCCAGTCCTCCTGCCTAAGCCGTCTAAGCAGCTGGCATTTCCTATCTCTTTATGGTAAAAACATTCAAAGTCCTCTCTGTGTTTGCTTGTTTTGGTACTGGAAATCAAACTCAGGACCTTGCGCTTGCCAGGCAGGCACTTGTGCCACTGAGCTGTATCCCTGGCCCCTTCAAAATCCTTTCTGTTAGATTCTTTGAAATATACAGTGTATTACCATTATCTGTAGTCACCATCAAGTGTAAGAGCCCTTAACTTTGAATAGTGGGGAGCTGGGCATGGTGGTGCACACCTGTAATCCCACCACCCAGGAGGCTGAGGCAGGAGGATCGTTGTGAATTTGGGCCAGCCTGGGCTACAAAGTGAGCTCAAGGCCAGCCTGAACTGAATAGCAAGACCCTGTCTCAAAGAGCAAAAAGCAAAAAAAAAAAAAAAAAAAAAGGAATAGCAGTGAAAGCCCTAGGTAAATGCCTAATGACTTGAGTCTTCTGGCTACTGAATCGCTGTGTGTTTTTTCACAAGTTACTTGACTTTTCTGGGTTTTATATTTTCTATTGTAAAAATCACACAAACTGATTCCTAAGATCCTTGCAGCTCTTAAGTCCTGTTTGTAATGTTTTCATATTAAACACTGCCTGGGTAATGGGGTTTTTGTTTGTTTTGTTCTTTTTTTTTTTGCTTTTTTTTAACTTTTTTTTTGAGAGAGGCTCTTGCTTTACAGTTCAGCCTGGCCATAAACTTACTATGTACTGGGTTTGCCTTGAACTCTCAGTGATCCTCCTGCCTCAGCCTCCCGAGTGCTGAGATTACAAGCATGCATCACCATGCCCAGCTTCCTGGATTGTAAAGGAAGATCTCAAGTTTGAGTCTGAATTTCAGTGTATAAAAATTAAAGAACTAGCTAGATAGATTTCAACTGAAGTGAAACATAATGAATCTAGTACCTTCAATTTTAGCCATAAAACCTTCCAAATGGAATATGTATATAATTAGAAAAATTTTAGGGGAAATTATTCCTATCTGTTACCTCTGCTGGTAAAGATACACCAAACAAGATGCAGAAGTGAGAATAAAGCTGGGCGTGGTGCTGCACGCCTGTGATCCCAGCACTTGGGAGGCTGAGGCAGGAGGATTGCTGCAAGCTCAAGACCAGCCTGGGCTACAAAGTGAGCTCAAGGCCAGCCTGAACTGCATACCAAGACCCTGTCTCAAAAAGACAAAAATAAATAAGTAAATAAAATAAAAAAGGGAAGTGAGAATAAAAGCAAACTCTGGAACATGTTTCAAATTCCCTGGTGCTCATTTACACCTTAGCCCAGGACCTTCTCAATTCACTGTTCTGAGAATCCTGGGCCCAGGTTGGCTGGTAAAGGGGAGCTTTCGGGGGGCCCACGGAGGGAGCTAGGAGTGCGGTGGGAGATAAGAACCCCGGGCTGTCCAAACGAAGGATGAAGAACTAGATTAGGTGGCCCTGCTACTGCCCTACAGAACTTTCTATCATGACCAGAATATATATGAAAAACATTTACACCTTTCTATTCCACTAGAGCAGCCACGAGCCTTGCGAGCCTTGCGCAGGTACTGGAATGCAGTTGGTGTGACTGAAAAGCTGAATTTTAAATTCCGTTTGATTTGAATTCCATGTAAAGAGCTACTTTTTTTTTTCAGTGTTCGGAATGAAACCTGGGGTTTCACGCATGCTACCTCTACCACCCAGCTCCACCCCCTGACCCTAAATAGTTACATTTATGTAAATGGCTAGTGGCTTTCATGTGAGGGAAGGGAGTATTCAGAAATTCAACACACTCAAAACATTACTTAGCAGCGGCCATGGTATATTTATCATTTCTGTTCTGGGCGCTTGTGTCTTGATGGGCATTCTTAGGGCCAAAGCCCGATTTAACATAAATAGGAACCCAGGGAGCACAGCTCTCGTGGGAAGCCCCCCTGAGGCCTGGGGGTGCTCTTGGCTGTGGTGAGTAAAATTTCCCTTCCACCTTTTGCAGTCAGAGCTGGGGGATTTTAACTGTGACTCACTCATCACTGAACGATCAGTAACAGAGCCCCCTGTGTGGGCATGGAGCGTTTCCTATCTTGCCGTGGACTTAAAGGTGCCTGCTAGTTCAAGAGAGGGTAACCAAAGCGAGAGAGAGAGAGAGAGAGAGAGAGAGAGAGAGAGAGAGAGAGAGAGATTGAGAGCTACAGACACAGAGACACAAACAGAGAAACCTTTCCTTCAATATAACATCAGGAGGAAGTTAGAATAAAACAGGTCCAAGGGGAACTGCCTGCTGAGTCCGGGCTGCTCGCTCACCCTTCATGTCTCAAGCCATCCCTTAAAGCACCTCCTGAAAACCCCTAGAATTCTGAAGAGGTGGTGTGGTTTACCTCCCCGAGGGCCTTTGATGGTGCTAAGGTTGAGAATCACAAGACACATCAAATCATGAGGAGTTTTTCAAGTCCCGAAGTGTGGTACACAAGACACACACACACACACACACACACACACACACACACACGTTTCAAAAACACAGTCAGATTACAGCCACTTCCCGCAGCTGTAGGGGGAATGCTGGCCCATAGGGTTTCTCTCGCTGAGAAAGGGTCCTTCAGGCAGAGAAGTCTGCACGTCACTGCCGCATCATTTCCCAAAAAGCACAGGAGACTCAGAGCTGAGTTCAGGTAGGAGGAGCACAGAAGCTGGAAGGTGGCCTTGGCCTGGCCTGATGAGGACAAAGGGGACCACACCCAGGTCTCTAAGGCTGGTAGGGTCGGGTGGGGCACAGTAGTGGCATTCTGACCAGGCTATGAAAATCAGAGACTCAACAACCCCTCCAAGATGCAGGACACCAGGCCGAGGGCTTCAGCTTGCAGAAGACAGAAGCAGCTTAGTGATGAAGGTGGAATTAGAGATGTACAAGCTAAGTTTCTCAGTTATCTGTTTAATCACAGCTCACCTGGGGAGAGTTGTTCCGGGTGCAGAGGACTCTGCATACTTTCGCTTGACTCTCATAGTGGCCCACTTTGCCCTTTACAGATGAAGAATCTAAAACTAAATGCTTGGACATGGTGGCACACACCCTGGGATCCCAGGTACTTGGGACACTGAGGGAGGAGGATGCAGTTGGAGGCCAGTCTGGGCAACTTCCTGTTTCAAAATAAAAGTTTTAAAAAAGGATTATCAAAAATGTACAAGATCACCAGACAAGGTGGCACATGCCTGTAATCCTAGCACTCAAGAGCCTGAGGCAGGAGGATCACCTGGATTTTGAGGCCAGCTTGAACTGCATAGTGAGACCCTGTCTCAAAAACCAAACGAAAACAAATAAAATATACAAGATCCTGGATTCCATCCCCAGCACCAAAAAACAAAACGTAAAACTCCTGCAACAACATAGCTAGAAACAGCAGGATCAAAACCAGGTTTGTTTCCTCAGGTAACAGTGAGTTTTTTAAGCTCCCCTGCACAGCAGCAATAACAGGGTATAGGAGTGTGTGTGTGCGTGTGTGTGTGTGTTGTCATTGTGCTTGTTTTAATAGATTATTTTTCAGAGCAGTTTTAGATACTCAGCAGAATTGAACAGAAAGTACAGACAGTCCTCATGGACCCCTTCTACTCTGCCAGGGTTCCTTGGATACCTCAGTATCACTCAAAGTCCGTAGCTTTATTAGGATTCACTCTTGGTACTGTGCTTTTGTGGTTTGCTTTGGTTTTTGATCTGTTTTGCTCTTATGCCTGGGATGTTACCCAGGGCCTGGTGCATGGTAAGCACAAACCCTACCACCGCCCCATCATGTGGTCTGATTAGCCAGGTTTTTGCCTCCTTTCCCTCTTTAAAAATGGGGATCATAGAACCTAACTTAGAAATAAAATAATTGTGAGGTTAAAATTAAACCAAGTCATGAATGTAAAGCAAATTACCTGGCAGCCCTAGAGTAATGGAGCTCGTATTAGTATCCACACGAACACCATCTGGACGAGCTTGTAGTGTAACTCTGCCTTGCTCCCCATCAGCCCAGAGGCTCCAGTCTGAATCTAGGTAACTCTGCCAGATACGGTCTAGAGGTTTCATAAAGGTGTTAGTCTGTGAAGACTTGGTGCTGCTGAGAGGAACCGAAATTTCATGCTTGGTTCTTGCAGGAGGAGGAGGAGGAGGAGGAAGGCAGTGACCCACTGCACAGATCCTGCCAGAGCTCTCCCTGTGGGCCACAGCACAAAACTTACTCAGCGTTGGAGGAGCAAGCAGAGGAGGTGAGAAAGTTCAGGAGGAAGAAAGACCAAGTGCGGGGTGAGCTGCTGCTGGAACGAAGGTGTTCAGCAGTTTGAAATACCTTCAGTACTGTTCCACCATGGAACTGTGCAAAGCAGGGATCAGCCAACGTACTCATTTCCCGGCTCCTGCACGCTGCTTCCCTCCAGACGGCTTCCCAGAGGCAGCGGGGGCTCACGGGATGGAGCCAAGCTCCCAGTGTCTTTTCTTTGTGAACACCACTGCTGAAAAGATTTCGCAGCGGGTGTTTTTAGTGGCTCCTCTGACCAGCTCGACCCCTGCCCCACTGCTGCTCTGCACTGAGAGGCTGCCTCACCATCTCATGTTCCACCATAAGAATGTGCCGGAGCCACAGGAGAACAGACAGCGGGTTTCTGCTTCTGAGCCCGCAGTGGGCCCAGCAGATGAGTGCACAGGAATAGATCTGGTTTTGGAAAGAAGACCCTCTTCTGCCCAGGGGAGTGTTGGGTCCCCAAGCCAACTCGGGTGGCCCAAGAGATTCTTCTTACAAAACCACTGGTAAGCTGGGTGTGGTGGCGCACGCCTGTAATCCCAGCACTCGGGAGGCTGAGGCAGGAGGATTGTTTCAAGTTTGAGACCAGCCTGGGCTACAACGTGAGCTCATGGCCAGCCTGAAGTACATAGCGAGATCCTGTCTCAAAAAGACCAAAAAAAAAAAAAAAAAAAAAACAACCCACTGGTAACTCAGCCCTACGTGAATGGGGCCACCATGGAGGTGCAGTTTCCTGAGTACTGTCATACTGCGACAGGGAGGGCTGTGTGATCTTCAGTGAGTCATTTCCTATGTATTACCTGGGCTTCACTTTTGCCTACAGAGGAGGAGGATGCCTTTGTACAGGAGCACAGGGGGATTCACTTTTTTCCTGATCAGGAAAGTAACATATATTCATTACAGAAAATGTAGAGTATGCAGAAAAATGAGGGAGAAAATAACAGTCACCCTAAAAGCTACTCAGAGATAAAACGCTGTTCTGATATTTTGGCTCATTGTGTTCTAATCTTTACCCCGTGTGTGTGTGCACCTGTGCACGGGCCTGTGCGCGTCAGCATAATTTGCAGGGCTCACTGCAAAATGAAAGTGTGGGTCCCCTAGCTGAAAGTGATTCAAAGGAGGCAACAAGCAAAGCAGGATGCCGCGTGCAGAGGCCCGGCGGACAGCACAGTTGCGCCCCTGAGGCTGGGTCTTCCCAGTCTCTTGTCAAAGTAATAAAATCACTTACCGCATTGCTTCTGTGTGTTGAGTATTCTGTTTAATTACTTCTAATTTAATTCAATTTCCCCACCCTCCGCCTTGCAGATACAAAGACTGGGGATCAGAGAGTTTAAGGAACTTACCTGAGTTCATACAGCTATAAGTGGCAGGGACAGGATTCACACCTGAATCTTTTTCATGGCAAGCCCATGCCTTTTCTATGATAGCACATTCCCTCTCATACTTTTATAGATTAGTGGAAAATATTAATAAGACTGAGGTTATAATGTATATACATTTTTTTTCAAGTACTGGGGATTGAACCCAGGGCCTTTGACCAAGCTACATCTTTTTTCATTTTTTTTAACCAAGCTATATCTTTATATCCTCAGCCCTTTTTATTTTTTGTTTAGAGACAGACTCTCTAAGTTGCCCAGGGTGGACTCAGACCTGTTACCTTCCTGCCTCAGCCTCCCAGAGTGCTAGGATTACACTTGCGGACCACCACGTCCAGCATATAAAATTTTTATGTTGCATTCTTTTCCACTTTCTATCACATTGTATTCTCTGTATGTCATTAAATACGGAAGGAAAATTGTGGCCGTTTATGAGAGAGTGAAGCCACAGATGACGGCACATGGGGCATAATTTAATTGCAAGATTACCTTAGATACCAAACATGAGTGAGGCAAAGCAGAAACACATGGCCTGGGGGGACCTGGCAAAGGAGTATCTCACCTACATCCCCATCTGATAAGCAGGACGTGATGATCTCACTCTCCCTGCTCTCAACCTCCTCCATGTGAAGGAGAACAGCTTTGTGTTTCCCCAGTAGCCATAAAGATTCTTGTCAAATGTTGCTTTCTTTTCCAGGACACCTTTGAACTTCGCCACCCCACCGATTCCCGTCCTCATTCCGTTCTCATCCTCTCCCTCCTTTGCCAATGATTCTGGGTGCACTTCTTGGTCTCCACGTTCAGCCACTTCCTCCCCCACTCCAGAACAGCCTGCAGTTTTCCAGCACTTTGGACTTTGCTTTGGAGTGCTTACCAATGGGAAAAACCCTTACACTTTTCTGTCTGTGATTTCTCCTCCCACTCGAGGTGAATGCCTGTCTGCTCGAGAAACAGAATTCTCATAATCACAATGGGTTACCTTTCAGTTTTGGTTCTCATTATGATTTTTAAATTACCCATCTATTATATATAGCAAAAAAAAATATTTGGAGCGTAGAGAAATTAAAAAAAAAAAAACATGAGTAACTCTGTGACTCTAACACATACCTGCACGTAGTCTGTTTTAATAACGTTGATGTTTTAAGAAAAAAAATTGACTCTGAACTCAATCTTTTAATTACCGCACTACTTTTGTACTTGGAACACCTGCCTTTTAAGACACTAGTGCCAGTTCCTGAGCACAGACCACCACTGACTGCTCAGCCCTTGCCTGTTAGGGGGTGACCACAAACCAAGTTTCATTTTAAGGGTTGGCCGGCTTATTTTTAAGAGTTCTGTTGCCCTCTGTGAGAAAGAAGGCCTCTATGAGGAAGGCATTTGAATAGCTTGATCTTTGGATAACAATAACATGCCAGGTGTGGTGGTGGCTCATGCCTGTAATCCCAGCACTTGGGAGGCTGAGGCAGGAGGATTGTTGCGTGTTCGAGATCAGCATAGGCTACAAAGTGAGCTTAAGGCCAGCCTGAACTGCATAGCAAGACCCTGTCTCAAAAAGACAAAAATACACAAAAGAAGCAATAACTTGGCTCCACCAAATGCAGCCTTATCCAAATCTGGCCATTCAAGCATTCCAAGCCATTTAGGCAAGTTCAGAATGTGTCTTCTGTCCACGGAAGGGCTTACCTAGGGATAGGAGGAATATATACAATGTGCCTATATATTTAATAAAACTCTTGTAGCTTTGTTTAAGTTTTCCTATTTAAATGCTTATGTATAAAGTCATGATGTTTAAACATAAGATGTTAGAAGTGACACCAGAGGTGGCTGTGGGTGACGCGTAGGTGGAAGATTTACTAGAACCACCTGAAAATGGCTGTGTACACTGAGGAAGGAGAGGAGTTACAAGGTATAAAGAACTACCACAAACTAACAGGAGAGACAGGAACAACCCAGCAGAGAAATGGGCAAAAAAGTTTGCACAGGAAATGCACCAGAGAGAAAAGACAACTGAATTGTGAAATATGAAAAAGGCTCCACTTCACGAGCAACCAGACTCATGCAACCTAGAGTGACAAACACTGGTTCACACTTCCGGGCCTGGCCGGAAATAAGCAAATGACAGTGATAAGCACTGGGGCTGGGTGTGGCGGCGCCCGCCTGTAATCACAGCGCTCAGGAGGCTGAGGCAGGAGGGTTGCAGCGAGGAAATTCAAGGCCAGCCTGGGCTACATAGTGAGTTCAAGGGTAGCCTGAATTGCAGAGTGAGGCCTTGCCTCAAAAAACAAACAGACAAAGCAAAACAACAACAACAGCAAACATTCATTTCATAGCAGGGAAAACAGGAAATATTAAGTATCTTGCCTGTCATCAAAGACTAATCTAATTCTATAGCCACAAAGCTTTGCATTAAAAATCTTGACTCTAATCCAAACTTGTTACAGGTTACAGTCTTATGAAGATTTCCTGCATTTGTTACAAAGCTACTGCCCAGGACGTTGCCCATTATATTGCACAATAGCCCTTAAAATATGATCCTTTGAGAGAAAAAAAAATAACCATTTAGTTTCTTAACATTTCAAAATTAACACATACATTCATTGATTTACTTTTGGTGGCACTAGGAACTGAACCAAAGCCCTTTACACCTTGTTTTGTTTTCTTTTGTTTTACTTTGTGAGAAAGTCTCATTAAGGTTTTTTTGTTTTTTCGTTTTATTTTTGGTCTTTTTGAGACAGGTCCTCTCTATGCAGTTCAGGCTGGCCTTGAGCTCACTTTGTAGCCCAGGCTGGCCTCGAATTCACAGTGATCTTCCTGCCTCAGCCTCCTGAGTGCTAGGATTATTGGTGTGCGCCACCACTCCTGGAAAAGTCTCATTCAATTGCTAAATTACCCAGGCTGGGTTTGAACTTGCACTCCTCCTGCTTCAGGCTTCCAGGGTGCTGGGATTACAGGTGTGCACCACCACACCTGGCAGTAAAATCTTTTTTTTCTTGTGGTTAACTGGTAGGCATCTATTGTCCTTTATAATATGTTTCTCCTTTTGGTACAGTTGCCAGAAAATGTAGAAACAATTACATATTCAGTGCATGGGACAGCCTTCCTGGTTTGCTTCCTCTCACTCCAAACAGCTCTAATACTAACTGTACAGTGTGCACGTCCTTTGTTCTAGCACTCTCAAATCTTTTCAGAAAACGAGAGTACATACGGCGTGAATCCTCCATGGCTCACACTGCCTCCTTTCAGCTCCTCCTACAACCTCTGCTTCACTTCTGTGGAAGGGAGCCTCACTGCAGGGAGACTCGCTCACCACCCTCGACAAGCCATGGTGCCAAGAAAATCCCTGAATGGCCAAGGTGAGTCTGCAACCTAGGGCCAGTTCTCATCTCCCACTGGAATAATAAAGAACCTCTCTCTGTGGGTTTCTTCCGTCTACTGCATATTTCTAAAGCAGATGCTGCCATCAAAGTCATATCCTTCTCGCCCACACAAGATTTATATTAAATATCGGAAAGAGAAATAGGGCCAAGACAATTCCAAGGACTCACAATACATCTCACATGTAAACTGAGGCAAAGGAGAGCTGAGGATGTGCTCAGTGGTAGAGTGCTTGCGTAGGCCCTGGATTTGAATCCCAGCATCACAAGCCACAACCACACAAAGGAATCACTTCAGTGCTGAGAAGCTGGGTGAGCTGGCAGACAGACCTTTCATTCTGTTTGCGGGAACGGCACGGTTCTGCCGTGTGGCCCAACCTGCTGTGGGATTTGGCCTCTTTTCCAGATAAGGTGATTTTTCTTCTTTCTTTTTATTGTAAGAATTAGAAATTTCCTGGCATGGTGGCACACGCCTGTAATCCCAGCACTTGGAAGGCTGAGACAGGAGGATCGCTGTGAGTTCAAGACCAGCCTGGGCTACAAAGTGAGCTCAAGGCCAGCTTGAGCTACATAGCGAGACCCTGTCTCAAAAAGACAAAAATAAATAAATAAATGATTAGAAATGATTACCTTCCTCTATTATTTGATGTTCTCAAAATTTAAAAGAAGAAAAATTAAAAATAAAAGAAATGAAGAACCATTTGAAGAGTTGAAATATTACACTTTAGTTGGCAAACCTATATGCTCAAAGATAGGTTGTGGAAGAGATCAGTTTCCTAGGCTCGTAGTGGTAAGCGACACAGGAATGAAATCCTAGTTCTCAGGTTGGCTAGAGTGATGGAGTTACAGTTGTTTCAGATTTTTGGGGGTTTTTTTTTGTTTGTTTGTTTTACTTTAGTAAGCAAGAACAACCTGCTTCTGTAGTAGATTAGAGAGCAGAATTCATGCCAATATGGCCAACAAAGTCTTATTTCTTAAATTACTACTCTGAGGAACACCATCTTAAGAACACCTAAGGGGTTGGGGATATAGCTCAGTGGCATAAGCACCTGCCTGGCAAGCGCAAGTTTCTGAGTTTGATTCCTGGGGAAGAAATGAATCCTTAAATAGGAGCTGGGCATGGTGATATACACCTGTAATCCCAGCACTCTGCAAGGCTGAGGCAGGACGATTGAAATTTCTGGCCCAGCCGGGGTAACTTAGCAACTCAGTGATACCCTGCCCCAAAACAAAAATAAAAAAGGCCCAAAGTTGTAGCTCAGTACAAAAACTCTGGGTTTAATCCCTAGTACCACCAAAGAAAGATCCCTAAGGTATCCTTAATGGTCAAATTTGGAAAATGGTATATATTCTATCTCTATTGACGATCTATGAGGCATATTATTTTTTTAAGATGAATAACTCCCACAGAAATCTCTTTTAACTTTGCTTGAGTCAATGTTCTCAAATGTATTTGTCAGCAAATGTATGTGAGACGTGTCTTCACTGGCATTTGTTAACCCTTCCGTGTCAATAGAAGGAACATTGCCCTGAGGCAGTGTCTTGGCCCGTGCAGGGCTGTGGATCCTTGCTCCCCAGCTCTGTTGAGTGACTGGGTCAGAACTATTAGAGTCTCGGTTCCCACACCCGAACAACGAGCTCACACTCGTCCACGCTGAGTAGAGGTGGTAGACAGTGTCCGTGAGGGCTTTGGACACCTAGAAACCAGGCTCTATAGAGACAATGCCATTATCTCAGCCACACAAGTGCAAGGGGGTAACAAGTCACATTGTTAGGTGCCAAAAACCCAGCCAGGGCACATGTTCCCCACCCACCTGTCTATCCCTGGAGGGATCCATACACATTCCATATACCTAAGTAAACAAATTCATCTTTTGCCAGTGTCTGCTTCAAACAAATAGAGAAGGGAAGACAGGAAATAGAGGAATAAATGAAACGGAGAAGTTCAGAGCGTATTATCAACAGCCCAACTACTTGGAAGGCTGAAGCAGGAGGATCACTTGAGGCAGGAAATTCAAGGGCCATGCAAGCACCGCAGCAAGACCCTGATTCTTACAAATGAATAAACAAATAAATGTGTCCCCTCACCAAAACCTTAAGGAAGACACACCCCTGACATTAGAGTTTATGGGTGTTAAGCATCTGACCCAAAGACACTTTTGAGGCAGAGCTGACCTGAACCAGATCTGTCTGGTTCCCAAACCCACACTATACCAACACTTCCAAAGTGGTGTGTGCAAGATAATCTTAGGGAGTGAAGAAGGTGCAAAAGTTTTAATAGTTTTGCTTTTGTTTTGAGACAGGGTTTACCTAAGTTGCTCCAGCTGGCCTTGAGTGTGCAACCCTCCTGCCTCACCTGCTCTTGAGTAACTGGGATCACAGGCATTTGCCAAGATGCCTAGCTAAAGGTTTCTCACTGTATTGTATATTAGAAAAATATAACCTTCATAGCAAACCCATGGTGATCTCATTTATGAACATCATAGCTTAGGATAAGGAAGGAAAGCATATTTTTAAAATTAAGAAAACATTAGTAGGGTGTGTGGAAACGTCAGACAGCACAGTGCCTGCGGCTGGATCAGTACCTCCTTCTGCCTCCCAACAGGGAAAGCACAGGCAAAAAGCCAAGGGCCGCTCACTTCACTTTAAGGAGGCCACCAACCAGACAAGTCTCCTCGGCTTCTTGGAAGGAAGTGACTGAGAGGAAGCGTTCAGTGGTGGCTGAGGGCAGACACTCTGCTGTGTTTACCTGGTGGGGGAGGGGGAGATAGAAACAGCTGTGACTGTGAGCTCAGAAATCACAGCCGGACAACCACCATCCCCACAGAGAAGGAAACAGTACCTGCAAATCCGTGGCAACACCCTCCCCCTCCCACCCTACTGTGTGCAGGGCCCCCAGCTCGGTGTTTAGCTGTGTGGAGGGGAGGAGGGTCTCAGTCAAGACTTCGTGGTTGCAGAAGAAGCCTGCTCTGTGGATTCAAAGTCAAGGAAAAAAAGGAAGGAGAAGAAGGGCTAGGGTGGATTTCCCGGGTTTTACGTGGATCACAGAGGGAGAGACCCAAGATTTGGCCTGAGATTGCTGTCCGGTTTTGGTTTCTGTCCTCTCTGAGGTTCTGCCGCATTCTCAGCTTCAGAGTGACCATCTGGGTCCCAGCTTTTTTTTTTTTTTTTAGTTATTTTAAAGATGAAAGAATATAAACCATAATAACACAAAAACAATAAGGAAATAAAAGATTATAGAGATTATAGTTAGGGATTGACAGTGGATGCTGTATTACATAATATTATCTTCCCATTTGCTACTCAGTTATCTCAATGGGTCCTAGCTTTTTGCCACTTCCTAATCTAGCGCCTACAGGGCCAAGGAGGGGCGTGTGTGGCCCTTGGTTCTAAATTTCTGTCTAGAGTCCCCTTCGGCTCGGCTGGAGTCAGGAGGCCATCGCTGGCTGGTATGTTACTGAACAGGGCCAGCCGTTCGCAGGCGTGTCTGAAGACCAGTGCCTGCACTCTCACCGGTTCCTATAGCTTTTCTTAGGTAAGAGTTGAGCCAGTTTCCCTGCTAGTAGTTACGGTCGCTGTGGTCCCCCGCTTTGCTGCTCCTCCCACTCAGCAGGTTGTTTTGATAGTTCATGTTTCTTCCTTCCTTCCTTCCTTCCTTCCTTCCTTCCTTCCTTCCTTCCTTCCTTTTTTGTCTTTTTGAGACAAGGTCTCACTATGCAGTGCAGGCTGGCCTTGAGCTCACTTTGCAGCCCAGATTGGCTTAAACTCACAAGGATCCTCCTGCCTCAGCCTCCTGAGTGCTGGGATTACAGGTGTGCGGCATCACGCCCAGCAGATAGTTGACGTTTCAGATAAAGCCTCCATCAGTACTGATGCTTTTTCCCTTGTACGAGCTCTGGGCTCCTTGAGGCAAAGGGATGATGGCCACTTTCAGGGTAACAAAACTCGAATCATTTGGATATAAAGGAAGAGAGTTATGGACCTGGGCAATCAGTAACAGTTACTCACAGCTCTGTGGAGAAGAGCTGAATGGACAAGGAGGAGGAGGAGGGAGAAGAGGAAAGGGATGGTAATGGTGATAAAAGAAATTAGAAGCCAGGCATGGTGACACATACACCTGTAATCCCAGCACCCGGGAGGCTGAGGCGAGAGGGCTGTTGTGAGTTCAGGACCAGCCTGGGCTATAAAGTGAGTTCAAGGCCAGCCTGAACTGCATAGTGAAACTCTGTCTCAAAAAGATGAAGGGAAAAAAAATTTAAAAATTAGAATAATGGGCCTTATTAAATAAATTTTTAAAAAACAGAAGAAAACAGAGAGAGACAGGAAACACAAATAGATATTTCCATGTAGTCCAAAGAAGCTTGTGCTTAGGACTCAAAAGTAATTGTGTTCTAGACTTGCTTTGTCCCTTAACTAGCTTAAAGATCTCAAACTAACTGCTTGGCTAGTTGGGATCTTTATCTATAAAAATTGAAATGGTCCCATAAACCAAGGATTTCCATGATGTACAGTATACAGTCCTATGCCTGGAAGAAGGTCTTGGAATAAATGTGGGGGGGTGGAGCCAGTTAAGGGTCACCAAAGCCTGGTTTCCTCCAGGAGGTGAATCTTCAGGAGAGTTGAAACACTTGAGGGCTGCCCTGGTGGAAAGGAAAGGCCAGGTACGGGTAGTAGGGACGTCCTTCGGTAATGGCGTAGGAGCGGGGGTGAGGGGTATGAGGCTGGAGACAAGAGACCCGGATCCAAGTGTGGTCTGGGTGAGTCATTTCTCTTTTCTAGGCCTCTGCTTCCGCCAGCATTAATTTTCAGAGGACTCTACACGGGGAAGGAAATGGTATTCACATCTGCCTAGCTGAAGCAGAGTCGAAGTTTCGGTATTGAAAATGAAGGTGGGTTGGATTGAGAGGAAGCCCGGGGAAGCATCGTGAGGTATCTTGAAACCTGCGTTAAGGAATTTCCCTGGCTTAGAACAGGACAATCATTTTTACCATTAAAATACCATTGGTTTTTACCATTAAATTTCCAAGACGACAACGCTTTCTTCCTCTTTGTAAATGTCAGCAAACCTGTGCTCAGAGGGAAGGAGTTAAGATGAGAATAAACCAGGTTATACGCTGGTAGTCATAGCAGGTCTGCAAGGTGACTCCCGCTGAGTTTAAACAGACACTACACACAGAGCAGGAGAAGCTGTAGTCATCAGTTTTTCTTTGCTATGGTAAAATGCCCAAAGCTGGGAGACTTTATAGGAAAAAGAGGTTTATTCAGTTCACACTCCTGGGGATTTGAGAGTATATTGTTGAAACCACCTCAGCCCCACAACGGCATAAGCACAGAGCAAGAGGTCACTTTGCAAGGCCAGAAGCCAGACAGGCTGGGCTGCCATGGTCCCTTCTGAAGCACAGCTCTGGTTGCATTAGGTCCCTGCTTCTTTAAGGTCTCACGGCTTCAGGAAGACCAGTACTAAAGACTAACATATGGCCCTATGGAGCACACGCTCAAACCACAGCCAAACTAGAACAGGAACCAAATCAGGTTGTTTAAAAGGGAAAAACCCTTCTACCACGGAGAATTTCAATCCCTGAATACAGCACTCTAGGTTCTGCTTTGATTTTTTTTTCTGTGTTTTTTTTTTGAGATAGGGTCTCAGTATGTAGTTCAGGCTGGACATGAGCTCACTTTGTAGCCCAGGCTGGTCTCAAACTCACGACCCTCCTGCCTCAGCCTCTGAGTGCTGGGTTTACAGGCATGTGCCACCATGCCTCGATCTGCTTTGATTTTAACGACTGTGGCTCAAGGGAGAGGGCTGGGAAGTTGAGACCTGCATTTCCCTCTGTGACACAGGGATGATATCTTCTGAGCTGGCCAGTGTGGCACATGCCTGTAATCCCAGCTACACGGGAGGCTGAGGCAGGAAGATCATAAGTTTGAAGGCAGCCTGCAATACAGTGAAACCATCTAAAAAGAAAAGTAGAGGGAGGGTGCTGGGTCTAGGGCTCCAGACCATGATCTCAGGACTCCAGGAGGCTGAAGTAGGAGGTTCACAAATATGAGCCCCGCCTAGGCAATTTAGTGACTTAGTGAAATCCTGTCTCAAAATAAAAAGGGCTGGGTATTTAGTTCAGTGGGAAAGCCTTGGACTAAAACCCAGTGGCACAAAAAGAGGGGGCGCCACAGATGTGGCATTTGCTAAGGGCCCTTTGTGGAGTGGGCACTTTCTTATCCAGCTCTCATCTCTGCGTTCTGACAGATGAGGAAATGGAAGGGCAGGGTACTTAAGTAACTTAGGGTTTCCCCATCATAGAAGGCAGAAGCGAGACTCTTCTGACTGGTGAGCCTGGCTTGACAGCAAGTACAATAAACCAGGCCTCCCTTGGCCCCTTCAGGAGAGAGGAACAGGTCAGACAGGAGGCCTGTAGCAGAGTTCTCAACCCTGAGCATCATCTTTCCTGTCTCCTTGAAGGTTTTAAAAATACAGATCCTGTAGGTCCAGCGCAGAGCTGGGGAATTCTGCATTTCTTTTTTTTTTTTTTTTTTTAAATTTTATTTTAAAGACAAAAGAATGGAGACATATGAACCAGAAAAGCCATAAACAATACAGAAAATACAAAGTTATACAGAATATAGTAGGGAATTAGAACTGGATGTTGTATTACATAGTTATCTTCACATTAGTTAACACAAAAACATTAAAGGAAATACCAAATTATAGATAAGA
>PVLD010029773.1:0-17637 GCA_004027595.1 Dinomys branickii
ATAAATCCCTAGCCAACCTTATCAAAAAAAGAAGGAAAAGAACTCAAATTCATGCAATATGGAATCAAAAGGATGAAATCACTACAGATCCCACAGAAATTCAAAAGATCATTAATACCTACTTTGAAAATCTTTACTCCCATAGGATAGAAAACTCAGAAGAAATGAGCAGATTTCTAGAAATGTGTGAACTACCAAAATTGAATCCGCAAGATACAAACATCCCTGAACAACCCAATATCAATTAATGAGATTGAAAATGTCATTAAAAACTTACCGACAAAGAAAAGCCCAGGCCCTGATGGATTCACAGCAGAATTCTATAAAATATTCAACACAGATTTAATACCAACACTCCTCAAAATCTTCAATGAAATTGAAAAGAAAGCAATTCTCTCTAACTCATTTCTGGAGGTAAGTATTATACTGATACCAAAACCAGAGAAGGACCCAACCAAGAAACAGAACTATAGGCCAATCTCCCTAATGAATATAGATGCAAAGATACTCAATAAAATACTAGCAAATAGAATGCAGTGAATCATAAGGAAAATTATACACCATGACCAGGTTGGATTTATTCCAGGAATGCAGGGATGGTTCAATATTTGCAAATCAATTAATGTAATACATCATATCAATAGAGTCAAAGACAAAAACCACATGATCATTTCAAAAGATGCAAAAAAACCTTTTGATAAATTCCAACATGCATTCATGTTAAAAACCCTAGAAACAATGGAAATAGATGGCCTTTACCTCAATCTGGTCAAAGCCATCTATGACAAACCAACACCCAACACCATACTAAATGGGCAAAAACTGAAAGCTTTCACTTTAAATTCAGGAACAAGGCAAGGATGTCCACTGTCACCACTCCTATTCAACATAGTTCTGGAAGTATTAGCCAGAGCAATTAGACAAGAGAGAGAAATAAAAGGAATAAGGGTAGGAAAGGAAGAAGTCAAACTATCACTATTTGCAGATGACATGATTCTTTGCATGGAAGACCCCAAAAACTCTACAAGAAGACTCTTTCAATTAAAAGACAAATTCAGCAGAGTAGCTGGATACAAAGTCAACACCCAAAAATCAATAGCATTCCTATACACGAACAACAAACAGTCTGAGAGAGAAAGTAAAGAAACCATACCTTTTATAATAGCATCCAAGAAATTGAAATATTTAGGAATCAATCTAACAAAGGATGTAAAAGATTTATTCAATGAAAACTACAGTACTCTGAAAAAAGAGATCGATGAGGATTCCAATAAATGGAAAAACATTCCTTGCTCATGATTAGGAAGAACCAACATTGGGAAAATGGCCATACTACCAAAACTGTTATACAGATTCAATGCAATTCCCATTAAACTACCATTAGCATACATCACAGATATAGAGAAAATATGCCTTAAATTCACCTGGAACCAAAAGAGACCCAGAATAGCAAAAGCAATCCTGGGCAACAAGGACAAGTCAGGTGGAATCACAATCCCTGACCTGAAATTATACTACAAAGCTACTGTAATAAAATTAACCTGGTACTGGCTAACAAACAGACCTGATGATCAGTGGAACAGACTGGAAGATGCAGCCATAACCACAAACACATTCAGCCACCTATTTGACAAAGGGGCCAAACAAACTCACTCGAAAAAAGATAGCCTGTTTAATAAATGCTGCTGGAAAAATTGGCTTGCCTCCTGCCAAAGACTGAAAATAGACCCAAGTCTATCACCATTCACCAAACTCAAGTCAAAATGGATCACAGATCTTAATATTAAAACAGAAACTCTAAATCTACTGAAAGAGAAAGTAGGTAAAAATCTTAAAGACATAGGAGTAGGCAGAGAGTTCATGAAGAAAAATCAAACTGCAAGGGAAACACTTCAAAGAAACAATAACTGGGACCTCATCTTACCGAAAAGTTTTTGCACATCTAAAGAAATCACCAGCAAAGTGAAAAGAAAACCCACAAATTGGGAAAAAATCCTAGCTGGCTCTCCCTCCGACACAGGTCTTCTATCTAGAAACATATAAAGAATTAAAAAACATGAACCTGTCCAAATTCAAAGACCCAATCCAGAAACGGGCATCTGAGATGAATACACACTTCTCAGATAAAGAAATACAAATGGCAAATAAATCTATGAGAAAATGTTCTACATCTTTAGTCATTTGAGAAATGCAAATAAAAACAACATTAAGATTTCATCTCACCCCAGTAAGATTGGCCAGCATTAAGAAATCATCCAATAACAAATGCTAGTGAGGCTGTGGAGAAATAGGAACTCTTCTGCACTGTTGATGGGAATGCAGACTGGTGAAACCACTGTGGAGATCGGTTTGGAGATTCCTTAGTAAACTTGGTCTAGAGGTCCCATTCAACCCAGCTATTCCCCTTCTGGGTATTTTCCCAGAAGATCTGAAAGCATCATATCACCACAATATATGTGCACCCATGTTTATAGCAGCACAATTTATAATAGCTAAATTGTGGAAGCAACCCAAATGTCCACCCACAGAGGACTGGATTTTAAAAATGTGGCATTTTTATATAATGGAATATTACTAAGCTACGAAGAAAGACAGATTTGGGGCTTTTGTAGTCAAATGGTCACAATTGGACACCATACTCATAAGTGAAATAAATCAGAGGTTCATGTGCAGGCAACATATTATACCACTGGTGTAGGAATCTAAGGGTGGGAATATAGATTGGGAGGTATGAAGGGAATCTGCTCAAAAGTAAGGAGCCAGTGGGATGAGGGGAGGAAGAAAAGGAAGAAAGGGACAAATATGTATCTATGTATGTATATGCCAAATGGTTAATGTAGTGCCACTGTTGACCTGTGTCACTTTATGGTAAGGAACAGTTCATAACTGTTTGATCAAGATTGTACGTCTATATGTGATTTCAGGAGCATACACTTTAAAGTCATCACTGTGTAATACAACAACCATTGGTGATTCCATGTCGCTGTGTCTATAATTCAATTTTGATTGTACTGCTCTTACGCTACTTTGTGTCTTTTTGTTAATGTTTTCCTTTTTTTGGTTTTCTTTGTTTGTTTTTCATACTTTTAAAAATAAAAAAATAAAAAAGGGCAAAGGAGGCATAACTATACGTACAGAGGAAATTTAAAAGATAAGGGAATATTATGAACTTTATGTCAATAAACATTAAAACTATGACGAAATGGACAAATCACCAGAAAAAAATATAAATTATCAAAACAGATTCAAGAAAACAATAGGAAACCTGAATAACTTAGGACGGTGAAGAAAACAGGATCAATTATTTAAAGTGTTTTCAAAAAGAAACTGCAGGGGCCATGGGGCCCTAAAATTATCTGTACCAAATATTCAATTCCATATAGACTCTTCCAGAAAACACACACACACAGGAAAACCTCAAATCATTTAGTGAAGGTGGTACAACTTAGATACCCAAACTAGGTAAAGCATTACTATAGAAGAATAACATAGGCCAACCTCATTCATGATCAAATAAGCAAATATTAGCAAACAAAATCAGTAGCAAATCAAACACACACACACACATGCATATTATGTCTAAGTAGTATATATCCCCAAACTCAAGACTTGCTAACATTAAAAAAATCTGTTCATATAAACTCACTAAATTAACAGGATAAAGGGATGAAAAAATGTGATTGTCTCAAGGAACAAATACAGAAAAAGAATTCCATAAGACTCAGATATATTTAAATTTTAAACTGAAAAAAAAAACTCTTATACACACACCTGCTTATATTTGGAACTAGAAATGCTTTAGATTTTGGACTTTTAGAGGTTTGTGGATATTTGCTATGTACAGTGTATACAAGTCTAAATACAAAATTTATGTTCAATATATACATAGCCTGAAGATCATTTTATATCATACATTCAGTGCACCTGTAGTTTTTACTGCAACACATCCATGTGAAGTTGGATGTGGAACTTTCATTTTGGCACTCAGAAAGTTTTGGGTCTTAGAGAATTTCAGATTTCAAGTTTTTGGTTGAGAATGCTAAACTCTCTAGCCAAGGGCAGTCACGGTACAAAGCAGGAACAGCAAGCACATGCAGAAAGATGTACAGGCTAAAACTGTGAGCCTGGAGAGGTGCAGAGACCTCAGAGAGGGGTGCCTGAACCCCCGGAGCCTTCCCCATTTCTAACCCTCATGACCCAGATCCCACAACCTGTCTCTTTCCTTAAAAGATGCCTTCTCCTTTCTTGCTGAGCAAGTTTATGATGATTCTCTCTTACTTGCATCCCAAAGAATTTTAACTAAGATGATTGTACCCTCGGGTCAACTTGTGAAGCTGTCTTGTCCCTCTTTTAGTCCTCTTGTTGTGCTATGGGACGAATCCTTTTGGAGAATTATGAACCCTCTTGAGGGAGGATAAAATCAGAAAAGTTACAATATTCAGTAGATTACAGATCTGGCGAATCGGCTCGGGATCGATGCCAGCCCTATTACTCTCTCGCACGTCTGGATGTTATCCATTCTGTGTGAAATTTATAATCACCTCACTGATGCCCTTAAGAAGTTCAGGCTGGGACCTCCAAAGGAATGTTGCCAATAAATGGCTTATCCTTGGGTCGTTTTAGCAATCTGTCTTTCCTTCCCAGTGATGAGGGACGGTTTTACTGCCTGCTGCACTCCCACTCAAATTTGTCTGACCAGATAAGGCCTACTAATACAAGACTGTCACAAGATGACATACACATTTTCTCACCCGAGGACAATTTTTTCCAGCAACTGCAGATCAACCGAACAAAAGATAAAGAGGTCTGCCTCAAAACCAAGGATTATTCTCAATAAGTGTTAATGTGAAACACTGACTAACACAGAATCCAGAGGGTAAGGAAACAAAGCTGTAATCTGTCCTGCAAAAAACTAAAATATAAAAAATAAGGCAAGTCAAGAGCCCTGGACCAGAAGGTCCCAGGTAGACCCCTGCCTCCACTCTTCACTAGATCTGGAGAAACAACATTTAAGCCTTTGTCTTCCATCCATGAGAAAACCGTAAGGATAGTAATTTCTTCCCTCAGGAATACGGGAGGATACCGGTACCAAAATCACTCTAGGACCCTGGTACTTGACCTAGCGGGGACTTGAAGAATGTCAGGGAGTCAAAAATGAAAACTTCTTTTTGAAAAGTAATAGTTGATTCCTTTAATCCTACAGCAAACTTCTTTCAATGTTGGGAAACCATTTGTAATTATACGGTGATTTTTACTGAACTGTATGTATAAATCCCTACCGTCCAGTAAATTGTTGCCTGTCAGCAGATTGAAACTGTTACTGTCATATAGTGTCAGCAAAGGGTGAGGAGAAATCTAGGTTTAACTCAGAGCCCTTGAGTGGTGAGATTCTTCCTGAAGGCCTTCAACACTTTCAGGGAAAAGGGTCTCTGACCAGTGAAATAGAAAGGGAAAGAGTGGGTCAGAAGCCATCTGGTGCCCTAGAAACGTGAGGACAAAGCTGAGCAGAGAGTACAGTTGACAAAATCGTCATGACAACTGGTCCTCCCATGGCCTCTCACACTGAGTCCTACTGCGGGACCACATCAATCCTTGGGGTCAGACAGATCCTTCTCAGGAGGTTTGCCAACTTGAGACCCTCTCTGAGTCTGGGCTGCGCCAGAACGTCTTCCACCTGACACTCATCTACTTGGCATTGAACCCTGACCCTGCACACATACACAATCCAAGCAGCTGGACCCATGGCTTTCACAGTCCGAATCTTCCCCCAGCACCACTGGTTATACATGACCCGGGCAACCAACCAGCACTTTTCTTGGCTCTGCTTTTTCTCCAGAAGTTGGAGGAAAGCCAAACAGCCTCTGTCATAGTAGATCAGAGTCAGGCTGACCCACTTGTCTGCTCTGCAAGGTACTTATCCAGGGAATTTCCACAAAAAGCTGAGGTTTAAACAAATACCATCTACTTTATTCCAGGGGATAGTATATCTGCAGCATCTAGGACAATGAGGTGACCTCAAGCAATTGTCCTTCCTGGTACCAGTCTATCTTTTATACAGAGGCCATGATGCTTGTGTGTGTGTGTGTGTGTGTGTGTGTGTGTGTGTGTGTGTGTGTAGGTGGTCTGGGTAAGCTTTGATTCACCTTCAGGACTGGGCAGGCGACCTCTGTGCTCTTTTACTTCTTCAGGATCTTCTCTGGCCATTAGCAGGTACTACTGAGTGCTCTTCGCTGCCTGCACACAGAGTGCCTCCCTTCTCTGCAGTGCACTGGGCCACCCCAGGGCCACATGTGAGTGTCAACAAGCATGAGCAGGCATCCAGGAGAGGCTGGCCAGGCTCCTGCCCCAGTGGAGGAAGGGCCTGAGCTTCAGCGCCCTTGTAACATCTCTTTAGGATCCGCAGAGATCCATTATGTTTATTTCATGCCTTGGCTCTGTTCCAAGGGTTGGTTGATGCCAGATAAATGAGGTGGTGATGAATCTCCCCAAGGAATTAGTCTTGAGACAAGTCTACTGAATAAGCAGGGGGCTTTGAATCACACCACTTTCTAAAAAAAATTTATAAGCATTTCCAATTGTTTCAGTGTTTTCTTATGCAACTGGTAAATGTAATCACTCAGGCATTGTCCAGCTGGATTACATTTCCAAACAGCAAACAGCAGCTCCATGAATATCATGAAAGAAAGGATCAAGACATGTTTGCTGATAACCTTATCATCATGCTGGATCGCAGATCTCTTCTGAGACTTCCTCCTACTCCAATTTTATACAGATATTTCTTAATTTGCTTCAGCCAGCTTTGCTGTTCTGTGTGGGATTCTGAAACACCCACACCCAGTGGAAAAATGAAGCTGTGAGGGATAGCAATGAGAAAACTCTCCATTGAAGGGGGTGAGGACATCACATCCTGGAGTGAAGACTGACCCCCAGGACACAGTGAGCTCAGGAGAGGTAACTTCTGGTTTGAGATCATGGTGTGTTAGTCAGCTTCTCCTTGGCTGGGACAAAATGTTCATCACACACAACTTAAAGGAGAAAACGTCTATGTTGTCTCACGGTTTCAGAGGTTTCAGTCCATGGTTGGCAGACTCCAAGGAAGAAGCACCATGGCAGAAGAGGAAGGTGGAGGACAGCTGCTCCACCCAGGACAGCCAGGAAGCAAAGAGCAAGGAAAAGTGAGCCAGAGAGAAAGGAAGGGGCTAGGGGCAAGAATATAACTTCCAGGTCATGTCCCCAGTGGTCCACCTCCTCCAACAAGGCCCTACATCCTAAAAGCATGTTCAGCTGTGTATTCAGCAGTGTATCAACCCATTCATAAGGTCAGTGCCCCCATGACCCAATGGGCTTCCGAAAGCCCCACCTCTGAACACATGAGCCTCTAGTGGTCATTCTTAATTCAAACCACCTGCTGTGGTTTGTGTCTGGATGTTCCCAAAGCCTCATGCAGTCATGAAGTGGGCTTTTAGAGTTTATGATTGATCCATGATCCAAAGCTGAGATTATGGGTGTGAGTGCTATACCCGTGCTGGGGCGGGTAGTTTTGCATATGTAAGAGAGATAAAGAGGCTGCTTGTGGCCGCTCCTCCTCCCCTTCACTCTTGTTGCTTTGCTATCTTCTGCTGCCATGAACGCTTGCCCTCTGCCATGTGCCACCCTGCCTTGGAACCAGCCCAGTATAGACTGAAACCTCCACCAACTGTGAGCTAAATAAACCTTTCCTTCCTTCATTTTGGGCATCAGGTATTTTGTCCCAGCAATGAGAGAAAAGTAACTGAGACATCACCACACATGGGGACTAACATGGGGCATACAAAAATGACAATAGGCGCCCAGGTACAGGTATCATCTAAGATACTGATGGCGAACCATTTAGAACTTGCAATGATAACAAACAGCTGGTTGGGCACACATGCCATAGCTTTGCCACCACTGACCTAAGGAACAGGAGGTCTGCAGAAGGGCTCCGTGAAGATGTGGCTATGCAGGGCCAATAGAGCTTGAGCCACGGCTTTATTCTATTAAGTGGGAATTGGGATCCATGTGCCATGTCCAGGCTGCAGGCCTGTTCTTTCAGATCCTGAGGATTTGGACACAGCATTGGCTGAGAATGAGATTTGCCTCCGTAATCCAAAGCAGTACCCCAGAGAATAGCAGCTGCCATACATGTCCAACAAGCCATGGTGGAAGAAAAGGAGAAGGGAAGAGAAGAGAGTTTGGACCCTTCAATGTAACATATTTCTATGTCCATCAACAGGGAAAGGAAAGAAAATCAAGTATAGTCATCCCTCAGCGTCCATGGGGAATTGTTCCCAGGACCTCCTATAAGTATCAAAATCTGCAGATGCTTAAGCCTTCTATATAACATGGCATAGTATTTGCATGTAACCTACCCACATCCTCTTGTATACTCTAAATTATGTCCAGATTACTTATCATCTCTAATACAATGTAAATGCCACATAAATAGCTGTTGTATTGCATTTTTAGAGAATAATGGCAAAAAAAGATATCTGTACATATTCAAAATAGACAAAATTTTTTTCTCAATACAGTATTTTCAATCTATGTTTGGTTGAATCCATGGATGTGGAATCCCTGAATACAGAAGACTGACTGTACTTATTGAGTGCCTTACATGGTTTTACAAGATATGGAAAAGGAGGCTGTCTATGGTAAGGTAGGAGGTCAGAGTCTCAACCATGAGACTCTACTTATAGCAAACCCAGTGGCACCCTTTCGAGGACAAGGACCCTCTGCTATTTCTCCACAAAAGCAGAAATGCAAGATCCAAGGGTGCTTCTCCTACTCCACTCTCTGACTTTAGGAAATTCAATCTAGGCTTGCTTGAATATGGAGAAAGGAGCTAATGTGTAAGTAAAGCTAACTACCAACAACTTAAAAACTTGCTTGACCCTGTCAATTCTTAAAGAAAGAAAGTGGGAAATAAAGAGAACCAGCCAAGCCAAAAGTCACATGATTAATCAGAGGCAGCAGAGTTGAGCTGTAGTGGTCAGCTGAGAGCTATGAAGGCAGTATTCCCACCAGGACAGATGAAGGGTTTTCACCACATCCAAATGAGGCCAGATTGATTCTCCACTTACATAAGATTAAGAGCCTAAATCCAGAACATACATAAGCGCAAAGCACTGGCCACTTGAATATCAATAGCTGCATGCCAAGGGTAGGCCTAGGTCTGCCAACTCCTGTTCCAGGCCTTCCCTGACTAACTAAAGAGGTTTTGGGTAGTTTAACTAAAGCCTACCTCATTTCCCTGGGCTGTACAATGGGGGAAGGTGGGGGGACACCAGGGAATAGAGGAAGGGTCCTCAGAAAAGAAGAGTCTGCTCTGATTGATAGACCTGTACCACTACGGGAGGTCCAGTTTAACTAGCTGAGAGGCTCAGAGGCTGAGAAGCTCAACAAGACCTGTCTGTGGACACCGGGAAACAGGTCAGGCAGGCGAGGGACCTGTCCAGGTTCACACAGTTGCAAAGTCACAGGTTAGATTCAAACTGGGCTCATCCCGTTAGGGAGAATAGTGCTCTTTATTGAAGCAGAAAGTCAGAATTAGTAGACCCCAGTCTGCATATGGCACAGCAATTTGTCCAGGGACTTCAGGGTTCAAAGCTTGACTCTGCAACCTTTTAGTACTTAACCTGAGGGAAATGATTTAGTATCTCTGACCCCCATTGCCTTCTAGATTCATTTGCTATAATTCCACTTTAAACACATCTTAGTTTATAATGTTTTCTTGTACTGTTTTAGTGATAGTCTTAGGATTTATAGTACAAGTTGAGCATCCCTAACCCAAAAGTTGGAAATACAAAATGTGGGAAAAGTTCAGAAAGTTTCAGGGTTTGGGCACTTCAACATTTTATCAGTAAAGCCTGTTCAAATATGTCCAAACCCAGTGAAATTCAAAATCAGAAACACTTCTGGTGAAATCTGAAACATTTCAGATAAGGGAAATTCAACCTAGATAAATCTTTAACTTATCCCAGGGTATTTTCCAGTGATACTATATGACTTTGGATACAGTGTGAGGTCCTTCAAGGGTATATTTTTTCTTTCCTCTTGGCCTTTGTGCTAATGCCACCCATTTTACTTCTATGTGTGTTGTAAACGTCACACTACATGGTTATTAATTTTTTTTTTTTTGGTACCGGTAATTGAACGCAGGACTTTGCACTTGCCAAACAGGCACTTGTGCCACTGAGCTATATCCCTGGCATGGTTATTATTTTTGTTTAAATAGATTTTAAAGAGATTTACATATTGAGGGAAATCTTATATATTTACCCATAAAGTTACTATGTTGATGATTTTTATTCTTTTGTGTATAAATCAATATTTACATATGGCATCATTTTCCTTCTGCCTGAAAATTTTCCTTTAATATTTCATATATAGTAGTAAAATCTGATTGATGGCTAGTCCTTTCAACTTTTGCAAGTCTGGCAGAGTATTTTACTTTTATTCTTGAAACATAATTTTGTTAGATATAGAATTTTAGATGAATTTTTCCCTTTCATTACTTTAAAGATGCTGTTTCATTGTGTTCCCCTTACACAGGCCTTTTGAACAATATAGTTTCTGTATTCCTTTAAAGTAAGAAGATCTTTTCCTCTCTTTTTCAAGGGGAATAAAAAATATCAACCTCTAAAAGGAGAGCAAATTGAAATCTTTAAATAGATCAGGATATGTGTAAATTCTACATAGGAAAAGGAAATAGTTTGCAGCAATGTAAATGTACTTAACAATTTTCTTGAAATTCAAGGATCATGTGAGGCTTCCACTGATCTGCTAGGGATCATTAGTAAAGGTTTCTTACTAAAATTGTCTTACATGAAAGACAATAAAGTGACTTCAAGATAAATTTGCTTATGATTTATGTGTTCCACTGTCTTCTAACTTGCCTTATCCCTAGTGAGAAATCTGCTGTCATTCTTCTATTTGTTATTTTATATGAAACATTTCTTTATTAATGTTTGTTGGCCAGACTGATGAGGAAAGGCACTATTCCCAGTCCTGTGTAAGCGCTGAATGCTGTTCCCTCTGATCCTTCACCTGACTCTTCTGTCTTTTGCCAAGGTCTTGTCATTTCCTCACAGACGTGCACTAATCTGTACTCAGTGGCATGATTAAGGCAGATCTGCTGCAGATCTGAGTTCTCCCTCTGTCCAGTACTGTCCCCTGTGAACTCTACACACTTGGTCTCCTTACCCTCTCAGCTGCAAATCTTCAACTCTGCCTTGGTTTCCCCTCTTGAGGTATAGCCTGGAAACTCAGGATGGTAAACTGGGACAATTGTAAGGTTTATATGGTTTATTCCTTCTCTCTCAAAGGTCACTGCCTTTCACTGACTGATGTCCAGTGTCTTGCAAACTATTCAGTGCATATACATTGACTTCTTTGGTCACACAGGTATATATGTGGACCATTACTCCAATTTGGCCAGAAGTCCCCAGTGCTCATGTAACTGAAATCTTAGCACCTCCCAATTCCATGCACAGTGTACAGTACTGCCTCATACTACTTGGCCTTTAAAATAGGGGACATACACCTAGCACACTCTTCCACACATAGAATACTTTGCCATGATTCTTAACCAGCAGTCATTAAGGCTACAGGCTTGCATGAACATGAATTATGACAGCTCCAACTAGAATGGTATACTTTATCAGATTCTGGAGAAAAAATCTTTCTTGTATGAAACCTCATTTACCCCAGGCTGTGTATACAAAAAGTGACTGATTATCCTGAAATGGTAGAGATAGAAAAATTACAGGCTGGAAGCAAAAGAGTGAAAAGATTGAAATATGATTTAATTCTGAAGTTTCACTTCTATTTGTGCTCTGCATTTACCTGCTTCAATGCTAAGAATGTTCTCTAAGTAACAAAATATAACCCTTTAAACGTTCAACTTATCAGGCAAAGAAAGCAAGAGCTGCCAAAAGTTCTGTAAAATCAGCCAACCTAAGACTCTCTCATGATTTTCTGAGACAGGGTGATGTTATTAAAATCAGCCACTAAGTATTATGGAAACATCAATTTGTGGAGAGAAAGAATCTCAGGATCCAAAGGTTTCCATGGAGAAGCTCAAGAGTAACAACGCTGGATCATGAACTCTCACCTAGACCAAACTAGGAGGGCTGTTGTAGTGTTCATTCCTCCCAAGACCCAAGATAAACCAAGCAGGTAGAAAGAAATACTCTCTTTTTTTCAGCGCTTAGGAGACAAAGGCCTTATTCTTTTCTAGTTTCAGTTAAAAAAAAAATCCTAAGATTCTGGCCTCAGCAGAAGCTACCCCAAGGTCTCATCTAGAAAATGTATTCCGCTGACACTCTAGCTTCTTTCTGTCACCACAGACACACTCTGCTGACCTTCTGCTCCCTACTATATATAGCAAGACCCTTTCCCTTTGATCAGTGCATCTGGGCTGTGTTTTGGAAACAGCTGGCTGTGACACACTAGCAGGTCATGAAATCAGTTTAATGCATTATGACTAGCTTTGCTTATAGTGACATGAAATACAAAGAAATAAAACCTACAGCATATCACAATAGTGAGGACAATATTTTTTCATGAAATTTCTTTTCTTCAATTTCATGTGTATATGTATGTTTGTAAATACTGGGTTGTAATGACAAGTATGCCTTTTACTTTGGGTTATGACCAAAAGAATTTGAAAACCACTGGTCCAGAAAGTATTAAGCATTCTGTGTTTAACTGTGAGTGGGAGTGGAAATTAATATAACTTTTGCTGACCGTGTCGGTGTCACTTAAATACTTGATTCCAAGAAAACATTCAAAGGTACACAAAAATCTAACAAACAGAACAGATAAAAAGGTTGGTAGTAGAATGCTTTCTATAGCATCATTTATAAAAATGGAAAAAAATTTATATAAACTGAGGAATGGTTCAATGAATTATGGTACACTTATATGATAAATGGTACTAATCATTAAAATTTATTTCACAGGAGTGATCTGAAGGATTATTCCTATCAAATCTTAGGTGGAAACGGGAGGTTAAAATTTTTTAAACTCACACACATTCCAGAGAAAGAATGTGGTGCGAAAACCTCAGACATCTCTGAGAAGTATAACTGTGGCACATATTTGCTTTCTTGTTTGTGTTTTTCTGTATTTTCAAAAACTTCTACAATGCATTGCTTTTGTATTGGTATAATAATACAACAAATGTGATTTAAAATCTGCTTTGCTCAGAAAAAAAGCATTTTCCCCAGGTGATCCTCATGTTAGGCGATAGTGACAAACAATAAAGTTAGCAATTGAGAGAATCAGGATTTCACAAGGCTGGGTGGTCACAGTGGAGAGGCAAACATAAGGTGCCAGATCTTGGTAAACTGTACAATGATTTCCCAGCCTCTCCTCCTCTAAAGTCCCGAGCTCCTAAAGTAGATACATGACATCAAAATCTGTCCCCAAGAAATAAGTTGTCAAAATGGGAACCCTTGCTCTAAATATGAGTAGCCAAAGTAATGATAGAGTCATATTCTTAAAATAAAGTGTTTGGGGATAAAAAATAATAATAATAAAGCAGGAAAAGGCCAAAGCAGACAAGTTTTGTGTATTAATCCAAGTTCTAGAGATAAGGGGGAAAACGGATACACAGAGCATTCATTCATTCATTCATTGCATCATTCAATCCCTCTGTCTTCCAGAGGATCTATTAGCCCATCAGCTGGTTATCACTCAGTCCTCAGTTGTTTACTGACTGCACCACACTATCATCAGCCTCAGGCTGTCATGGTGAGGATTAGTCCCTGTGGTCCAGGGGCTTGTGGGCAGACCCAAGTGCTGGCCACAGGTGGCTGTATAGACAGGGCACTTCCCTTCTTCCAGGTCTAAGGCATTTCTCTTGTCAATGCCTTCTTCCTCAGCACCCTCACTTGGACTCTTCTCCTGCCTACCCTGTGTCTCTCAACATGCCACCTCCCTATCTTTATTCTGTGTGCAGGTGTCCTCTGCCTGTGATAGCTGATGTAATACAAAACAGTCATTTGGTCTTTATCCATGGTCCTGGTTCAGAGCTCCTAATATAATGCAATAAATATATATTTGTTCTCTGCCCCCAGTTCCTGATACAGAACTCCAAAAGAGCTTGTCATTTCCTGCATGGTAGATGTAGGAGGAACATCTTTTCCTAATATTGGGTCTTTGGCCCTGGTTCCTGACCTAGAGTTCTTAAATCCTTTGGAATTTCCTGGATGTTAGGAGATCTTTTGTCCCTAGTTTTCCTCAGTGGCAACTCTTAGTGGGCTCCTGGACAGCTTCAGCTACAGTCCTCTGCTCTACCAACTGAGCTATTGAAGGCCCCGTTTGGACAGCTTCAGGATGGGGGCTGCTCACTCATCTCAGAGATCAAGCCACAACAAGAAGCTTGGAATGCTCATCCTTACTTCTCTTCCTCTAGGAAGGGGAGAGAGATTGGATTTTGAATTAATGACCAATCATGCTCATGTGACAAAGCCTCCACAATAACCACTAAAATATGTGGTCAGAGGATTTGGTGAACATACCAACCTTCCAGGAGGGTGGTGCGCCTCAACTTCACGGCGACAGAAACTCCTGTTCTTGGCACCCTTCTAGACCTTAGCCTATGCATCTCTTAATCATCTGTGTCCTTTATCAAGTCCTTTATAGTGATAGGTGAATGTGTTTCCCAGAGTACTACAAGCTGTTATAGCAAATTATTGAACCATTTTCTGTTGCTGTTACAAACTACCTGAGGTTGAATATTTAAAAGAAAAAGAGGTTTATTTAGCTCACAGTTGTTGAGGTTGAATGTCAAAAATTAGGTGATCCTACCATTTGGCTCTGGTGAGGGCCCTCTGGCTATGTCACAGCATGACAAGTGATGTCACATAGCAGAAGCTTGGTCTGTGAGTGATATACCAGTGAGTGGTACATGTGGAAAGGCAGTTAAGTGCCAGTAAAGAAAAGCAAGAGAGGGAGTCCAGGAAGCCTAACTTGCTCTCACAGTTAATAACCTGCTCTCACAGTAAATTATCCAGTCCTGGGAGAACTAATCTCACCTCAAGAGAGCTAATCCCGTCTCTCAAGAAAAACATTAATTTATTCATGAAAGTGGATCCTTCATGATCCCTAATGCCTCTTGTTGGCCACATGCCTTAATGTCATCACATTGGGGAATCAACCTTTACTACGAGCTTGTGGGAGGTCAAACCATAGAAGAGAGGATGAGTCCAGGAGGAAGACTATACATCCAGACAATCACACATGGCTCTGAGGCATCCATTAGCTCAGGGTGGCACAGTCTGAACTGGTCCAGTGCCCTAGCAGTGCCCTGGTTCATCCCTGTGAGGACCGCTCCCATCTGAGCAGTCACTTCAGTTCTCACCTTCCAACCTTGCTCTAACTCAGAAGTTAGAGCTCCTACCTTCTGGTTCCAGCTCCTACTTGCCTATTTTGAAGGCACAGCTAGATTCTGGAGCTGCAGGAATTATGGCCACCTGATATGTCAGATCACTAAGGAAGGTCACAATCAGCCATTGCCCTGGCTGCCTTGAGGGACCTGGGCTGTTGGCTCAGCTGCACTCCCAGTGCCAGTGGTCATTTCATCCTCCACTTTCCCTCTTTTCCATGCGAACTCCCACACAGCACGCTACAGGGACAAAGTAAACATGTCTCCCACCACCACCATCGGCACAGACTTAGCCACCTTAAGAAATGGTCATGCTGGCTTTTGGATAAGCCAGCACCGGTGCTCACATGGGGAGAAACCCGCGGCTCTGACAGCAGCCCTGTCCCTCGCCCACTCACAGGTCCCTAACTCAGATGCAGAGAGAAGAATGTTGAGCTTTCCAGAAACTCTTCCTTCTCCTTTTATTTTCTTCAGCTACCCTTGACTTGCTCTTGACCTGTGCTCTACTGAGGCTAAAACTCTTCCTCCTCCTTTTAGAGCCAAAGCTATTGTTTTCAGGTAATACTTGACCAAATTCAACATCAGATTCAGACCAAAGGCCCCACAGGGTCTCCCTCCTTCCATCCGCCTCTGGGAGGTGTCACCTGGGGGCTGCAGGGCTGCATCTGGCCCACATTTGGATGAAGTACTGCATCCCTCGGGGTCACCAGTGTAGGGTTACTTTCTGAGCTGAAACCCAGTGGCTGCTGCCACGACCAATGCCTGAAGTCCTGCCTGGCCCCTGAGTCACAGGTCCACCACCCTACATCCACATGTCCTGTCCACAGAGACCCCATGTAGGTTCACTTTCATGCTGGCTCTGGGCCCCCGTGAGTGTGGAAACACTCCTTGAATCCTCCATGTCCTCTGCTCTCACAGTTATGTGAGAATTGGGCACAGATCCAAGCTGTTCTCAGAGCTCCCTCCGTTCTCCCAAAGATTTCTCACACTATGTACCCCTTTACTGTCCTACCCAGGTCTGAGGCCTGGGGCCAGGGACACACCAGGCAGTGTTTGAATGCTCTGCCTTATGCCTCCTTTCCCGGATAAGAAACTCTTGGGGTCATTTCCTGTGTGCTTCCCAAGGGATTAAAAACTGAAACAGAACTTGGATCATCTACACCTTCAGAGGCCCCTTCCCTTACTGCAAACTGCCACCAAGTTTAGTCACATTCACTGTAAGGTGGCCATAAGCCAAGTACTGTGGGCCAGGCATTTTAACAATGGCCTACGTCAGTTCTCGCAGCATCATATGAGGGAGACATGCATGGACCAGTCAGCTAAAAACGGAATCCCCAGAGCCAGGAGCAGCCTTGCTCTGCCCACCACACGGTGTTCTCCTAGGAATGCTCAATCACGGGCACCCTTCACATCTCAGCCTCTTGGGGGCTCGTGAGGCCTGCTCAGCTGTGACGGCTTCACCACGCCTGCAGTGCACTCTCACACTTGGTGGTCCTGCGGGCAGCTGGTGTTCTCCCACATCCTGTGAGCCTTCAGCCCCGCCACCAGAGCCTGCAGTGAGCGGCTATGGAGGAGTTCTTTGGAGATTTGCTTGTCTAGGAGGGGCCCAGCATACACGCAAGACAAGCAGAGGCATGTGATAGGTGCAGCGATGCAGCCCACGTAAGAAGGGGCAGCAGCCTGCTGGCATCCTAGGAAGACGCCAATCATCACCAAGCCTTCGTGGTCCCCTCAAAGCTGCCACCCTTCCTCACAGACAGATCTGCAACCATGCATCTCCACCAGGCCATTTCCCCCCTGGAAAACCTCTCCTTCCTCTCCTGCCCAAGTTTCCTTTTCTGCCAGGCCGTGCAAAGGCTTCACTGCTCATGTCAGTGCCTATCTTGGTATCATGCTTAGCTCTCTTCCACTTTTAGTCTGCAAATATATGATTGCATTCTAGATATTTTCTTCTACTACACACACACACACACACACACACACACACACACAGAGTTTTACATTTTCTGTCATGCATCTATCTTTTTTGTAAAAATTCCATTTGCCTTGGAAATTCTGGAATGGATTATATGCGAGACAGAATAGAGGGCCCCAAAGATGTTCACATCCTAATCCTTGGAACCTGTGAATGTGCTACCACACACAGCAAAGTGATTTGGCAGATGTGATTAAATTAGGAGCCTTCATGAGTTGATGCTGGATTACACAGGTGGGCCCGGTGGGTT
>PVLD010029774.1:0-17636 GCA_004027595.1 Dinomys branickii
CCACCCAGAACAAGTTTTGAATGCGAGGATACAGGGGAACCAGGAAGCCACATACCTGCAAGTTATGAAACGATTGCATCCGAAATGAAACAACTCCAACAGGCCATAAAAGAGCTTAAAGCAGAAATAAGTCACATACCTGCAATGATCTCTCAGACAAAAAAAACGAGCTGAAAACAATGATGGAAGAAATGTTCCGGGCACATAGAGAAGAAATAGACAAAAGACTAGAAGAAAATAGGAAACAAATGAGCGCTCCCATCCAAGGTGCTTAGGATGGGCTGTGTCTCTTGGGACCCCTGATGAATTCCTGTCTGGACAAAGTCCAGTTGAAGACAACCTTGTTTTCAGTGTGACTCATCTCGTTTGGGAAGAAAGGGAATTGAAGCCACACAGGGAGAGTTAAAATTAAACTTAACAATGTTCGTATTGCTGTACAAGAAAGGAATGAATCGTCAGCCTCAGACAAAGCAGCGATCTGCAAGCCACTGAAATCAGCTGCAACAGAATGAGGCCCACAGAGCACGGTGCTCTGCCACGCAAGAGATGCCAACTGCAAAATAGCAGTAAGGAACTTAAACAGGGGAAAAGCCAAGAAATAGGTGAACAGAAACAAGCAGTATCAGAAGTACAGATGGCACAGCAACAGAAAACGCAGCCCCGAGCCATCAGCATGGGGGGGGCACACACAAAGATGAAGAGCTTGAAAACCAGCAAGCCGAGGGTGGCACGCGAGTTAGAGGCGCTGAGAGCTCTAAACTGTGTGTGGTGCCCAAAACTGTTCAGGTTCTCCACACTGAAAAATTGGAGTCTGCAAAAAAACAGAAACTCTAGGAGTTGAGGGTAAAAGACATAAATAAAAATTTTTCTGCGCAAAGTGACAGAGGCGTCTTAAGGAGTGACATAGAACTGATGAATATTGGAAAAGAGTCAAAGAATTGATCCGAGTGGAAGACGCTGGAACTGCAGGCTGACACTGTGCAGGGAGGTGATCCTGGGGCCTGAAGCACCAGAACTCTTCTGCAGCCAGCGTTTCTCTGGAGAAGAAATGTTCAGGCCCTACAGTGGGGGGCTGAGGATGAAATCCGGAGACTAAAGTTATTCTCATCTGAAGCGCCGCTGCAGCCTGGCTGCAGGAGAACCATCTTGTGGAAGAAAGCACGAAACTTAGCGTGCATGTCCAGGACAGGCACTGTTGAGTCAAGAAAAGGAGGAACTTGGGCGTCGCTCTCACAACTGAGCCAGAGAAGTGCCTGCCACCCTCACACCCCCACCGTGCACCCAAGAGCACCAGGAAGGTTGACTTTAGTGTTCTCCTGGCTACCCAGACCCATTCCTCACTCCAGCACCAGGGCAGCCAGGCCGTGGGGGTCCTCGCCCCACTGGAGCCACTCCAGTGGATACTGTTGCTTTTTAGGAAGAGGGAGCACCTGGTATGAGCTAAGATCAGGGAGGGAGGGACCTTATGTGCACACCCAGCATTCACAGTGGCCTCCCAGAAGTCCCTGGTTTCAGCCCTCACCCTCAATGAAAGAGCTACAACTGACTATATTAGAAGCACTTTCCAAGGTTGGTTTGGGTTTTGGGTTAGAGGAATGTCTTCTTGTGGTCTCCAAACCTGTGCTGTGGCCCAAACTGTGTTAAAGATCTGTTCATTGTCTTAGAAGCCTGTTTCTGAATTATTTCTGTTAGTGTGAGCTTCCCCAAGTCCCGGCAATCTACCTAGGGTTTTATTGGTTGAGTAGGGATGGCAGACAGATTGTACAGCACTGCTAACACTGAAGAGGTCCACAGACCAGCAGCTAAACAAGACCAATGGCAGTGACCCAGCACCTGGCAGACTCATCCTATGCTGTAGTCAAATTATACTGCATGAGCTCAACTGGACATGATGGGGATCAGCTGCCGCAGCAGACACCGAAAGTAGAGGAAGTCAGACTGCCCTTTCCAGCACCAGCTGCAGCACAAGCCGGTGACAGCTGGCAGCACCAGTGAGCACCGGGTGATTGTGTCAGCTCTTGTCACAGGGTGACATCCAGAATCCCAGCAGAGCTTCACTCTGCTGCCTTCAGCTTTCCATGTGAATTGAGCAAAGGAAACCTCATCTGACTGGCAACAAACCTGTGCACTGAATGTGAGTGAATTCCAGGAGCTGTGAGAGGCGGGCGCTGGGATGCAGTCACACGACTGGGAGCGAACTTGAACACGGAGGACCATGCGGAGAGAACGCTGACTGATGAGTGAGAAGAATTAGGCAGCAGAACCAGGAAGTTACACAGCATGTGAGCAAGTGAGAGATCAGCTCGCAGAACAAGGAAGGACAGACCTGGCATCATCAAGAAAGAAGGAACAGCACAGGGGTGAACATGAGAAAGCCGTCAGCGTGAGGACAAGGTGGACAGCGCTCGAGGGCTGCATGTGCAGAGAGAAAAGTGAAGAAAAGTGCATGGATTCTAAGGGATTTGTGCTTAGCCCAGCAAAAGCTTGGTCACCGGGACAGTGCAGTTGGAGTCTGCAGGGAGGGCTGGACACGGCCAGCAAGGAAAGGGACGAAACGGCTGTGCATCTTCCGGTCTCTCAGGAGCAAGTAGAGAGGTCCGCGAAGTCACTAGCCAACCTCCAGGCGGCTCTAAAAGACTTCCAACCAGAGGGGAAGCTGATGGTGTTTGCTGAATTACAAAAACAAAAACACCTTCTGGCTGAGCAGAAGGGAAAGGCAGAAAATCTAGGGAAAATGCATTGTCTTTGAAGGAGCATTTGCACGCAGCTCATGCTGCTGTGGATTCAGAATCAAACCTCAGTAAACAGTTGGAGCTGAAGGAAAAACAGACCAAAGTATTACAAAGCACAAAGAGCTCCAAAAAAGAAACGTAAGGGGATGCACAAAGGACACTGACGGTTTTAGTAAACAGAAGAGGAGGAAAAGTGGGCCAAGTCCTTGTAGGAAACCTCCTCCCCCTCATTTCTAGGCACTGTAAGGGGGTCTGTGAACAGGAAGCGCCCTGGGGAGCAAGGGCAAGAAATGGAGCAGCTGCTGATGAAGACCAGGTAGATGTTTCTACAGGATCCCTAGGGGGCGTGGAGGACCAAACCGTGACCCCAAGGCATCGCTGAGACCCATCCAGCAATCTGTGCTTAAAGGTTCCTTCTCAGAACTCTGTTCAATTCCTAGCAACAGAATCTCATTCAACTGTTTCATCACCATGGTTTACTGTTCATGACTTGAACCTCTAGATTCACCAAGGAGGACTGAACTGAAGAATTCAGAAAGCTTTACAGGTACAGCGGAGCCCAGGGAATCCAACGGAGCAGTTCGGGAAGGGCGATAGGGGCTGGGAGGGCGATCTGGACAGTAGGACTGGGGCTCGCGCTGAGGTTCACATGGACCCAGTGTCCGGGACTGAGAGCACCCAGCGCCTCACGGGGTCCAAGTGTCTCTGCAGCAGCTCCAGAGCCCCACACCGGGCCTCAGAGGGCGGTCACCAGTTAGCATGGTTTGAGTAAAGACAGGTGGGGATGGGATTGGAGACACGGGTTCCATCCTAACATCCTTTTGTGATGAGAGCCGCGAAGCACTCAGGTGTGAGCAAGCTCTTCCATGTAGCCAGAGCACCTGCTGTACTGTATCGGGAACTGCAGTGCCCCAGAGGGCAAACTACCTCCCTGAATCCCGGAGACAGCTGCCTGCAGGAAGAGGCGGCCTGGAGAGGGATCTCGGGACCACGCACTCCTGACACACAAGGGCGCCACAGAGGCCCTGTGGGCACTGGAGGAAACGCTGAGTCAGCGACTTTGACGTGGGCAGCAGGCACAGGGCCCGGGCACAAGCAGGCCCTGCTCTGGTCCGTTGCCAGTCTGCGCTCCTGAAATATTGAAGGGCAAAAAGTATGATGGCTTCTCAGTGGATGTCTGGAGCTTTGCAACCTGCCGTGTAACACGGTCACAGAGCTCCTCCATTTCCTATGGTCTCCCCTGTGGGTCCTCAGCAGCAGTTGTGCACACAGGGTACAGTGTCTCACCTCTCCTTTTGGCAGAAGTGCAAAGCGTCATCAGTCACCTACTAAACTGGAAGCCAAGCCTGAGGCCAGGTCAGACTACACCGCAGACACGCAGGGCAGAGGCTCAGGGTGGAACAGTCACCCTGTCCTTTAGAACTCTGAGGTCCAGCTCCGTCATGGGCTGTGACCCCCATGGGGTAGGAGACTCTGTGAGTCCCAGAAACATTGCTGAGATGACGTGAAACACAGAAGCGCACCAGGACCCTGGCGCTGTGCAGCCCAGGTGAACCCCGTGAATCCGGGGTCACGCTCTGCCTGTCATGCTCAGGTCCCTCCCTCTTGGTCCTCGCCCCACCCGGGAGGGTCAGTGAGACAGCCCCTCGCTCTGTCACCACCGTGCTCTCTGAGCGTCCCCCGCCTGAGGACGGGCAGTCGCAGAGGAAGGGGTAGCGGAGCCCCCACAACCGCCACTCCCACCCGCAGCCAACACACGGCCAATGCTCCCTGCACACGCTTGTCCAGTGCCAGCATGAGCAGCAGTGTGAGGAGACAGGAGGAAGGGATGTTCCCGTGGGACGCAGTGAGAAGTCTTTCTCCACACTGGGCAAACCACAGAGTAACTGCGGCCACAGCCTACACCGTGACAAGATGCAGGCGGACGAGGGGGCTGGGGCTGCCACTGTGTCCCCAGGCCATGGTGCTGCCTGTGGGCCACAGATGACTGTGGATGCAGAAACAAAAGGCTGCTGTCATCACAGGGAACAGGAGCGTGTGGAACACTGAGGAGCAGGCAGAGGGGACGGCGGTGCAGCCTGTGGGCCATTGTACCTGCATTTTTTCCACGGACCTATCCTAACTGTAACGGTGGCCGTGGGTCGGGAGAAGCATGGAGAGTTGCTGGTCATAGGAAACGGTTCCTGGTGGACAGGAGGAGTCAGCTTGGAGATGTGTTCCAGAACAGGTCATGGGGCCAAGAGCAGCATCACGTAGATCCCAGTGTCACAGAGCTCATTTCAACAGGGGCTGCGTTGGCAGTGCAGAGCCCGAGAGCTGGGCGCAGCGGATGCCGATGTCTCACCCTGGGCCCCCACGGTGCATGGAGGCGAGCATCTGTGGGAGATAAACCGGCCCACAGGGACCTGGGCAGCTTGCCCTGCCCTGTATTTCTCTCTGCTTTCTCCCGTGAGTCATTGTGGGAACATAAAGGCCATTGCACAGGGAAAACATACACAGGCGACACTGGCCAAGCGTCTCCTTAGCAGAAGCACAGTAGCTGTGAAGTCGGTCGAAGACACACGGCACCACCTCCTTCCTTGTATCTCAAGAGCATATGCTGAGGCTGGGGGTCACCCGACGTGACCCACCTGCTTCAACGTACTGCACCCACATTCGGCCCATCCCCTGAAGGAACACATGGGCCGGGAAAGCTGCGGCGATGCCTCCTGGAGGCTGCTCGCCTTCTGTGGACGCCCACGGGTCCTGGGTAGGTGTGTACCATACAACACAGTCACCGCATAGGGCTTGTCCACATGGGCCCAAAGGTGGAAAACGGCCTGCTTGATGCCAAGGGCAGCATGAGAGTGGGTGACCTTGAGCTGCACCCCAGGACCCTGGTAGAGTAGCCCTGCTGTGAGTCTCATGCCCTACACTGCACTGGCAATGTTTATAGGCGAGGAAATGAGGACCTCCAGTGGCTACGCGGGACCCAGCATCGTGCTGCACACCAGCCATCCAGTCTGTTACATTTCATGAAGACACCATTCTGGAGATGCAAGTACGATTCCTAGGTGTGAGGGAATCCTTGAGAGAGAGCCAACTGGACACACGCATGGACACCTATCTGATACCAGATGCCAGGCGCACGTGCGACAGGCTGCACCCGCTGGGAGGAGCTCTCCTAGGAAGAGGGGCTGGCTGCTGACCCCTGCAGACCAAGCCTGCTGGACTCTCACGCCCACACGAGGCAGTGAGCCTGTCCTCTGAGCCGTCTCTTCCTGCCGGGAGGATGCACAGCGAGGGCTCAGGAGGCACACAGGCTTTCCCGTGCCTCATTCTTCTGGGTTTAAAGGCATGGGGCTGAGCTCCCACAAAGCCACAGTCTGCTTCCACTAACAGGCATGGCCAGAACAGGTGACAAGGAGGATCCCAGGCTGCATTCAGACCTGTGCGGCTGCTGCCCGCCAACCAAAGGGATGACAGTGGGTACATAAACGGGCGGCTCCCCTCAGTGTCTTACTGGACAGCGAGGGCGTGGACACGAGCTAGGAGGGAGGGAGCCGCAGCCGGGCGCCCTGGGCTGCACTTTATTTTCTGATGCATCCAAAACATCACGGCCAATAGACGAGGCATCATTTCCAGAATGGGTTGAGGGGACAGCGAAGGAGGGACAGTGAAGGTGTGGGGCATAGGCCCCAATTTCAGTGGCCTGGATGGGGGGATGCTGCCAGGAGGTCACCTGCAGAGCCGGGGGTGGGGGCCGAAGCCAGGAACGTCTTCTACATTGTAAAGTGGTGCCCACATCGCTCCTGTGCCCGCCTCCCAAGGGGACAGCTGAGACTCGCAGGACCTGCCCTCACGTTACGCACCTTCTTTGGTGCAGCAGGGAAAGGGCAGGGCTGCAGGCAGCAGTGTGCCTGGCCACTCTGTGCAGAGGCTGCGGTCAGCCTGGCGGAGGAAACAGTGCAAGGTGTCGCGGCTGTGTCCCAGAGGGCTCCAGGCCAGAGGGCGCTGTGGCCGCCTGGAGTGCAGAAGGCCCCAGACACCATCCTTGCCGGCTCCTCTCTGTCACCTACAGGAGGCGGCTCTTCTGAGTATCTGTTTATTAAAATCTCCCCATGCTCCTGAGAGACGATCACCGGGCCCAGTGTTTCACTCAGAGTTCTCCTTCATGGCACCCGAGGCAGACATGCTGAGGGCCCTGTATCAGCCCACCAGGGTCCAGCTGCTTCAGGTGACTGCGTCCCCGCTCGCGCAGCCGTGGGAGGAAAAGCTGGTACACTATCCTGAAGGCTGCCTGCCTTCTGCAGAAGACCGTGAGATACTTCAGACACATGGTGCACGCTCGCACCACTGCCACGGCAAAGGCATCGTGCACAGGGACCTGCAGCTTGAAAACGTCCTACTGCATGGGGAGGGCTACACGGCCCTGAGTCAATCTGGGCCAGGCTCCAGGACCGCGGGAGGGCAGAGGCTGGTCCCGCTGGGTGCTGTGCCCACTGTGCACCACAAATGTTTGCAGGCGAGGGCACGAGGGCCTGTGGCAAGTGTGTGGACCCTGGCGTGCATCCTCCTTACCACGCTCTCAGGGTCCCTCCATCCCCGCACATGCGCACCCGTTCTGGAGCTCCAGGTGCAGGTCCTGGTGGGAAAGTGCAGCCTTCAGGGCACCTCCTCTGGTGCCTCCTGTCATCTCTCCTGGCCAGGTGCTCTCCCTGAACTCCCAGCAGAGCTCAAGAGAGACCATCCCAAAGTGCCAGTGGATCTGCCTGAGCTGCTCCCAAACCACCCAAACCAAACCATCCTACAGGCCTCGTCTCTCATGGCGTGAGATCCTCAGGAGGTGAGGGAAGCCCTTGATGGGGAACGTTACATACAGACCTGTCTACTTTCACTCAAGGGCACCAGGAACGTGGGGGCCATGCAGCACTAGCCGCGTGGAGCTCACCAGGCCAGCAGTGTAGGCTTCCCGATGCCCTGCAGACGCTGCCCCTTGACTCTTCTCCCCAAGAGAGTCCATGGAGCCTGCCCTCTACCTTGTTTCCTTCCCGCTCCGGAGGACAAGTGGCTGGGGCAGGAAGGAGGCCGCTAGGCAAAGGGTCCTCAAACGGAAGAGCTAGAATGCGCCGGAGGACAGGGATTCCAGCTCTCAGCAGCACTGCGCCACCTGCCACCGAGATGCGAGCGGGGGACGAGCAGGATCACTGCCTGCCTGGGGCCCTGTGTGGCTGCCACCCACCAGCCCCAAAGAGGCACCACAGGTGCAGACACCAAGTGGCTCCCAAGTAAGTCCTATCAGACAGCATAGGCGCACACAACACCCCATAGGCCGGCGGGGCCCCAGCCCTTCACAGCCCACCTTCGCCACCACTTGTCAAGCCCTAGTTTGCAGGGGCCACACTGGAGCCACAGCAGAACCTACAGTGCAAACCACGCTCAGCGCAGGAGCAGCCCGGTGCCCTGGGTCTTATTTATTAACATTCTTTGTGCCTTGATGATATCACGTTCAATGGATGAGTCACAGTTCCAGGGATGCTGTGAGCACACTGGGAGGCAGCGACACAGGAACTGCTAGGCAAAGGCCACAGCTTCACGTGGACGGGAGGAATCCACTGGCAGGGCTACTGCAAGCGGGCGGGGGACCATAGTCAAGAATCCCACAGCATTTCAAAGTGAGCGTGGGTTCTGCACATGTCCCTGCATCTCCAGCGGAGAGGACTCCGAGCTCCACGGGCCCTAGAGTTTGGCCATGTGGACACTGTCCTGCCATGGCCTTAAATCCCTGCCGGAGGGCGCAGGGCAGGGCTCTGGCTGCGCTGTGCCCAGACACCCGTCTCCAAGTCTCCACCAGCGCAGTGATGGCAAGCACAGCATGCCATGGACCCAGGAACGCCAGGTCAGAGGTTACCCAAGGCCACCTGCAGTGCGAAGGGCCTCTGGGACACTGTCGTGCCCCGCTCTTCTGCGTTCTTCCACTTTTCTCTTCTCTGTCCTTTCTCCCAGATTAAGAGGCGGCAGTTCGGACAGAATTTCCTTTTCTCACCAATCTTCCCGGGAAACTGATGCTCCTGGAAGACGGTCGCTGTCCAGTGCATGTCAGTCTCCTTCCCCCTCTCCCCTCTGCGGGTGAGAGCGCGGCACCGGGCTGAGCAGCAAGGGTGACCTGCTGCAGAGGCCTGGGAAGGTCTCCCAGCAAAGAGTGACTGGCGGTTCTGCAGTATGAGGCCCGGCCTTAACGCTTCAAAGAACTATCTTTTAGTGCCTCATCTGCTCGATCCCCAGTACACAACAACAAAACAAAATAACACAAAGAAGGAAATGGTGGGGAAAAGCATGGCACTGGAGATCACTGTGTCCTGTAAAACCAGGGCAGAGTGCAGGACGGTGTGTGGCCCGAGCTGACCCCAGCTCCTGGGCCTCATCATCCTTGTGCTGCTGTAACCAAGCACCAAGACTGAGCACCTCAGCAAGAAGGCAAATTTCTTTGGCACCGCCGGGCAGGCTGGAGCATGAGTGCAGGCCCTGAGTCCGGGAAGGGCCTTCCCACTGCTGAGGCCTCTTTGATCCCGGCCTTCACGCCATTGCTGAAGCCGGGGCCCCCCTGGCCGAGTCGTCTCCTAAAGCCTGAGCCCTTCACAGCCCACCTTACCGCCACGTGTCAAGCCCTAGTTTGCAGGGGCCACACTGGAGCCACAGCAGAACCTACAGTGCAAACCACACTCGGCATAGGAGCTGCCAGTGTTTTTTCAATGCTTTTCATCAACAGATCCAGAGAGAAGATCAAGGGTGTGCACATGCGGCGTAAAAGCAGCCTCCTACCCAGTGGCGGGAAGGTGAATACTACAGCTTCTGTGGAAACCAGGGCAAAGGATCCTCAAAGGCAAAAGCTAGAACCACCATCCACCTCACCGCACCTCCCCTTGGACAGGCGCCAAGCAACTGACGTCAAGGGTACAGGCTGCCCCCCGCTGCTGCCGTGGTATCACAAGGGCCGGGCTAGGCAAGCAGAGCAGGTGCACATCCATAGCAACACAGGAAAAAACAGTCACACACAAACACAGGGGAGTATTATGCAGCTGTAAAGAATGAAATAAGCACATGTGGCGGTGCACGCTTTTAATCCCAGCACTGCTGGAGGCTGAGGCGGGAGGACTGCAAACACATGCCCAGACTGAGCAGCTGAGGTGTTTAGTGAGTCCCTGCCTCAAAATTTTACCTAGTAGGTTCAATCCCCGGTACCACAACAAACAAAACAAAATAACAAGGAACCAAATGATGTCACTGGTGGGGAAAAGGGTGGACGTGGAGAGCACCATGTGCAGGAAAACAAGCCCGACCCAAGGACTGCACCGCGTGTTTCCTTACTGTGCGCAGACTTTCAGCACAGCGGGCATAGAAGCAGAAGGCAGGGCTGCGCACACAGCTCTGGGGAGTGCGCTCACCTAGCTCCACCAGGCCAGGGCTTCCCTCCCCAGCACCAGCAAGGAGACCCACAGGAGCAGGAGGCAGACGCTGCCTGCGTGAGAGGCAGCCATACTCAGCCCCGGGACGGGAGCAGGGTTGGGAGAGAGCAGGAGGAGAGGAAAGGGGAGCGGAGGGGTGACACGCGCCCCGTGCGTCAGTGAAGAGTCCGCCTTCAAGCGCAGGACTGTGAACCCAACAGGCTCTAATAACAACACAGCTCAAAATACAACCCCACGTCCAAAGCAGCCCTTCAACTATTAGGCCATAAACAATCAGGCAGGCATACAAATACATACAGAAAGCCGCATTTAAATGCCTGTAGGTCAGTATAAATACACACACACTCAGCCACACATACCACCTGCACACAGAACCCATGGCCCAGGGGAAGGGGGTACTGTGAGCCATGCTGAGGGCTAAAGCCCACAGCGACATAAACAGATTGATGGTTGCCACCCTGAACACCTCGGGGCCAGCCCATCCCTCCCCAAATCAACTGCAGGTCTTGTCACTTTGCCTGTGACAACAAGTGGTCAGTGCAGAGCCAACGGGACTCGAAACAGTCCAGAGGTACTGACTGCGGGCCAGCATGCATCTGCCTCGCTGCCTCGGATCCGGACCCCCACAGCAGAGCCTGCGGGCCTCATCCTTCCCGCGGGCCAGGCCTGCGAGGATTTTATTCCTCCCACCAGGCATAATTTGCTCCACACCACAGGTGAGTTCGTGCACACAACATTCCCATCGGCCGGGCACAGGAAGACAAATACTGTACCACGACCTGGAGCCTAGGCGGCAGCCAGCGCCTACTTGCTCACTGGGCTCGCACAGTTCCCCAGAGGCGCTGAAGAGATTCTGCACAGCTCTCAGCTGCGCGAATGTAGTCTGCAGGGAGAATGCGCACTTGGTGCTGCAGGGTCAGAGGATCCATCCAATCGGGGGCCCCAGCACTCACAGCACTGTCCGGCGCCTGCCCAGTCGCAAGCAGAGGGGTCTGGGTGGAAGGAGCTCAGAGGTTGCTACCGGCCAGCTCCAGGGAGGGGCTCCGGGACACACTTCAGGCTTCGGAGACGCGCCTAAGGCTGCACCCCTTCTCGATCCGGATCCGCGGGGCATTTCCTCCTCTGCTCAAGTTGATATCGCGACTTTGATCTGTCACAGAGAGTAGACGTGGTCGTTAGAGGGCAGAAGGATCAGGGGAGGGACAGGGAGAGGAGGGACAGCAGGCTCCGCCCCATGGAGGTGTTCGGTACGGTACGGAACCACAGAGGAACCCGAAGCTTCCCAGCAGATGATCTGTGTGGGGAAAACGCTGACCGTCCTGATTTCATCCTGACAGGGTGCATAAGGGGCAGGGCAAACTGGGTGCGGGTCAGAAACACAGAGATTCAGTACCAAGACTGCAAACTGCCAGGGTGTCCTCCCTGAGGTCAGGAGTAAAGGCTCTTCCTCAGCACAGCGCTTCAGGCTCCACAAGTCACTCCCTGGCTGATGCCACACCCCTGGCGAGAGCTGGTGAAGGTGGCCCCACGGGTGCAGGGAGCCTGCCTTTTCCTCCTCGGTAGAGAGGGCACAGCATGGCTATGGCCTCATCCCAGTGGAGAGGGACGCTGCTCTCGGCCAGGACACACACCATCCTTGCCTCTCCCAGGCCATGGGGCAAAACCGACCCTACCTGGAGCAGAGCTGGGCAAGTGGGGGGTTCGTATGGGAACCACAGGTTTCCAGCTCAGTCTGCAGTGACCAGGGAGACCCCAGGAGAGCACAGCCTGACCTCAATCAGTGCTACAGTGGGACCAAGAACTCTGAACCCATCTCCAGCAGAGGACCAGGCCAACCTGTCCCCAACACCCCGGCCCTGCAGCCACACAGCAGGCCTAGAGTGGAAGCACACATTGGAATCAGTGACAAAGCTGTCGTAACCACTGGCTGGGCTCCCACAGCAACCGGCCTAAGGTGGGAAGGGCGAGGGGCAGCCTGGGTCCTCCTGTGTGCAGGAGGCTGAGCTGCACCGAGGAGCGTGGCCCCACCCTGAGGTGGCTCCAGGCACATGCCAGGCCCTCAGTTCACCGAGCAGGAGCTGCCCTGGGAGCAGACAGAGCTGGGTCCGCCTTGTGACTGCCCCCGAGGCGAGGGCAGCCTGAGGACAAGCAGAGGGTCTCGGCCTCCGGGGTTGCAGGGAGGCAAGAGGCAGGGAGTACACGTCCCAGGACGCAGCACCACTCCTCACTCTGGGCAGGAGGGATCAGAGACCCTATTGGGCGCCGGGGCCTCTGTGTTTCCTGGGCTCCCTGTGAGTGGCCTGTCTCTTGTGCTGCTACCTTGGGGTCCCCATGCCCAGGTCTCCCTGCAGCCGCCTCCCTGCCACCATCTGTACCTGCCTCCATCCCAGCAGCACTGGCCACCCCCACCCCCTGCCCTGTGTCTGCACCTCCTGCCTCCCTGGCACTCCCACAGGCAGGTCCCTCCCTGGTGCCTCCCAAGCATGTACTGAGGGAGGGGAGCAAGGCCAAGGACCTGCTTCTGAGCAGGACGGGGTCTGGAGTGCTGGGAGCTGGTCCCACTCTCCTGAGCAGGACAGACTCGGGCCCAAGGGCCGAGTGCCCCAGTCACTGGGGACTGGGTGGGTCCCAGGTGCCAGAAGAGGCCTGTGGGATTTGCCTTCCATCTCTTCTCTGTGTTCCCTGACACTGACTTTGGAAACCTCCCCATGTGCCTGGACAGGGCTATACCTGTCACCTGAGCATTGCCTCCCCTCACCCGCTGTGACCACACACTCCCCACCCACAAGTCCCCCCTGAACATGCTTAGCTCACAGAAGACACCAGGGAGATTAACAGGCTCCCAAGGGCCAGCAGAGACTGGGCCAGAGGCCATTGCGATTCCCTTTTCCTACCAGTACAGTCACTGCTGGGCTGCGGTCAGGTGATGTCCTGATGGAGCCGTCGCTGAGATGCACGCAGCCTGCCTGGACTGCAGCTCATTCACCCTCCCTGCACTGTGTTGCAGCTCATCCTGCCTGACCCTAGATGTGTGGGACCGTGGGACAGTCACCCCACCCAAAGCTTCTGGCTATAAAGGGGAGGGCAGCGTGTCGCTGAGGGAACACCCCACAGGGCCCAGTGTCCTTAGTCCTGGTCCTGACCACAGTGCAGCCCGGGAGCTGCAGCTGCCCAGGATCAAGAGAGGATTGGACCACAAGTCACCAGCCCAGGACAAGGTCTGAGTTCAAGACTCCATTGTCGGCCCTAAACATTGCACAGCCCCTGCACACCACCGAGAAACCGGAAAGCCCTAGGGTGAGCCCTGGGAGTCGGTGTCGCCTGCAGCAGCCCAGCACTGCAGAGTCCCAGGCTCTCCAGGCCCTGGGTCCCTGGGGGTGTGAAAGCTAATCCCTGGCAGGGTTGCCATGGCTGAGACCACCCTTGAGATGTGGATGGAGGAGGCCAGGTCCTCAGGCCCAGCTGGGCAGGGACATCCCTAGCCTCTCCAAGGAGGCTCCCAGACTCCAGCTTCTGGACGTGCTGCCCTCCATCCTGGCCCCCAGGAAGTGCTGCCCTCTGGTCACAGATACTTCCCCTGTATTTACGGGGGCACCGTGTTACCTGTGCCGCCTCCTGTCTGTGGCTGGACATCCTCTCCCCTCTGACAAATTCCCACAAACACTCTGAGGGGCACTACAGAAGCAGCAGGGTGCCAGCACAGCCACCAGGAATGGCCCAGGCATCTGACAAGCATACTATGGTCCTTGGTGACAGGGATGAAAGTCCCAGGCGGTTAGGGTCCCTCCCACTTCCCCTCTCACCTGAGTGTGCTGTGGGCCTCTGAGACCCCGGCCACCTCCTGGGGCTGCACAAGCATCCACGCATAGACCTGTCCCGCAGGGCTCAGTGTGTCCTGTAGGAGCAGAGGGGCAGGAGAGTCACACTGAAGGAGGCTCTCTTCCTCCAGGGAGGAGCCGGAGACCGAGCTGCAGTCACGCACAGGGCCACCCTGCAAGCAGCTGTCCGACCTCGATCTGAGGAAGGGGAAACCAAGGCTGAGAGGACAATGGCACTTGCTCACAGGTGATGGCCAGGAGGGGCTGAGACTGGGAGCCAGCCCTGTGCCAGGAGACATCCAGCCCTTCCCGCTGCGCTCCTGGCTCTCACCGCCCCTGACACAGTGTAGCGGGAACCCTCTGGCCACGTCCCAGGGGTATGTCACTCGTCACGAGGCTGCTCCAGGAACATGGTCATTCCTTCCTCCTCAGCCTCGTGGGGTGCAGACCCTCTCCTTCCTGGCACAGGGAGAGACCTGAGGGCAGGGACAGCACCCCCTTCTCACATGACCATCCCTGTCTCTTTACCTGTGCTGTGACACTCCTGGGACCCCAGTGTCACATCCCTGCCCCTTTCCCCACTCCTCAAAGTGTCCTCTTCTAAGGACCTGCAGAGCCCTGGGCAGGACAGGTCAGGCCAGCCACCCACTGGACAGTTGGGGACAGTTGGGCTGGACCGCTGTGCTCACACAGCCCGTGTTCTCTTCAGTTGGTGGCTCACCGGCTTTTCCTCGGGCATTCTGAGGCCCTGGCCTGGTGTGGACCTTCGGCCTGTGCTTCTGGAAATGTCCTCGTTCCTCCTCATCTGTGAAGGACAATTTTGCTGGATACAGAATTCCTGGTTGACGGGGCTGGCGTTTTTTCATTCAACACTCTAAATAACAGCCAGTTTCCTTCTGTCCCCCAAGTTTTCGTGGGAAAAGCAATGATCATCTTCTTGGGACATTGGGATGTAATGTGTCTTCTGATGGCCTCAAGGATACTGATAAAACGCCATTTTGATTTTTATGAACAGAGCACTGTAATATGATATTGTTAGTGAAGTCATAGTATCAGAATTTAAAGGAGAATAGTCATCCAGATCAAAAGATATCATACATTTCCAGCCAAAATAAAAGAAAGAAATCTATGGGCTTTAATTTATAAAAAGTAAATATTCTCCATTACCCATTTAAACAAAATCTTTTGCAGAAAGTACAGAAGTTCAGAATGTGCATTAGTAGTTGAGGGTTATTCCCGGCCTCTGGGCTGAGGACTGGGCACCAGGCTGCAGGGCACGTGAGCCTCCCCTCTCTCTGAGGCCGGGTGGGGAGTGGGGCGGGTCTACTCTGGTCCTGAGGGTCCCACGTAAAGCAGGGACAAGTGACCCTGGGTCTTTGTGTGGAGGGACACTGTAGTTTCTCAAAGCAAAAGCAAGAGAAGGTCCCTACAGCCGCATGGATGCCAGTTACCTAAGGAATCCTGGTTGTCCTCAGGGGGATAGAAGAGCCAAGCTGGGCCAGAGTGACTGGGACCCAGTAGTGATACCTAGCGGGGCCCCGGACACTCTACCAGGTGCGACACCGAGGAGGACAGGACTGCAGTCTTCTCTCAGCGCCCCAACCCGGGAGGCCACTGTGCATTTGACTCCTTTGCTTTCTGGGCATCAGCTCCCAGGAGGACGCACCTACCAATGGGCTCTGCGGGCTGCCTTCCTGAGACCTGGGGTGCGGAGGCCTGGCAGGCGCTCCTGTCCCCCTGTGATTCCTGAGTTCATACCAGCAGCCCGACTGGGACAAAAGTAGATCTTCTCAGGGGGAAAGTGCCACGGGAAATGCTGGGGCTGTCATTAGCTCAGGGTGGAGCCCTCGCCCAGCCTGAGGGGCCCTGGGTTCTTTCCCCAGCACTTTACATACCATTACTCTGCCAGACCCCCAAAGTGATTTCAAAATCCGTTTCCTGAAACCGCTGGAGTAACATCGTCTTCAGAGAATTTCTCATCCCAGGTCCAAGGGCTCAGTCCTGAGAAAGAAGTGATTGTTAAGGAAAAATGCACCTGTGGTGTTCAGAATCCCAGAAACCATACATACACGAATGAGCTGAAAAGTCTTAGCTTGCAAGAGGTGGAGGAACATAAACAAGTGTAATATTTCTACATATAATTAGAAACTAGCCAGGTGTGGAAGCAAATGCCTGTAATCGAGCACCTTGGGGAAGCTGAGGCCAGAGAGCCCCTCTTACGGCAAAATTCAAAAATCTGATTGAACTCTGCAGATCACAAACTCATTCAGAACAAATGGAGTTTTATTAATTTTAGTAAAGACCGGTCACTCCCCATCTCAATTTGCCGAGCAGAGATGTGTCCCCTAAGTGCCTTTGTTCCACCTCATATACATTTTTGGTTTCAGTGGTAATAGATTGCAATGTTTAGGCCCGGCCACAGTTGTTTTCCTTGCACCATGTGACCAGGTCAAGCTCCGGCCACAATGATATCTACTTTCTGTCCTCTGTTCTGTACGTCCCCCTTTAGATAGGATGTTTATTGAGGGTCAGGGGAGCGGGTGAAACAACTCAGGCAAGGAGAAACATTCCAGGGCAAAGTCAGGACTGCAAAGTTAACTCTTTACAACCCTCCAGGATGTTTCTCAAGACACATTTTGAGGCTTGTACTAAGACTAGAATTATTCTATCTTAAAATGGTAGGCTAAAAGTCACCGTCCCTTACGCACCAGTTTAAGGCCAGCCTGGGCAGCTTAGCTACTCAACAATCAGTGAGTCAAACTAAATAATAACCAGTTTGGGTTGTAGCTCAGTTCAGAAGCCCTGGGTTCAAATCACAGTGAGCAAGGGCCAGGGTACCTGCGTGAGCAGCCCGAGGATTAGCAGAGCTGCCAGAGAAGCCCTGCTGGCACCCACACACTCCTGGCACTGTGAGGGTCCCCGAGCCAGCAGACCAGAGGCTCCCACCTGCAGCCGCAGAGAAATGTGCAGCTGCCAGGGGCGGAGCCCAGGGCCTGTGCGTGCAAAGAGCATGCTGTACCGTGGAGCTGCATCCCCTTCGGGACCTTCATTACTCTGTGCCAACAGCTGGTAGGGACAAGGCAAGTTCTTCAGCTTCGTACCATATATATACACAGTGTCTCATCTAACAATGGGGTACCCATTTTCTCAGAAGCACACAGAAGTGTCCCAAACACACACTCTGTCCGAGGCTGTAGAGCACAGTTTAACCAGTACACGTGAGCTAAAAGAATGGCCTGTTTCTTAACAGATCAGAGTAGAATAAAACTACGAACTAACAGCAAAAGAGGCCACAGAAGTTATGGAAACACATAAGGATTCAATAATACATTCTGGAACAACCAACTGGTCCCACAAGGTATCAAGGAAAATTAATAGCTCCTACAATCTAATGATAATGGAACCACAACATCCCAAACACATGGGACACCACGAAAGCAGCTCAAAGAGAGAATTTTATAGCTGTGGATGCTTACATTAGAAAAATAGCCTGGCACAAAAAAAGCCCAGACTCAGGCGACAAGACAGGGTGGCACACTGCTGCAATCCCAGCATTTGAGAGGCTGCGGCAGGAGGATTGCTGCAAGTTTGAGACTAGCTTGCAAGACATGGAGGAACACAAAGAAATGTAATGTTTGTGC